>CAMOHE010050122.1:0-24953 GCA_946598075.1 Artocarpus hirsutus
TCGTTAATAACATTTGAAATAATAATTAACGACATCTATATAGATGCTGTATTAAAGGTCTCCTTTTAACGATAATAGTTTAGTGTCGTTAAATTATTTAACGACAAGTAGGAGATGTCGTCAAAGCTTTGAAAATTCTACGACATCCCTTATAGACGACATCTTGACTACTGTCGTCTATAAGGGGTGTCGTGAGATCTCCAAGGCTTTGACGACATCTCCTACTTGTCGTTAAATAATTTAACGACACTAAACTATTGTTGTTAAAAATAGACCTTTAATACGACATCTATATAGATGTCATTAATTATTGTTTCAAATGTCATTAATGACATCTTTATTGGAGATGTCGTTGTATATACTTTTCAACGACATCCAAAAATTACATGTCGCAAATAATATGTCATTAAATGTAGTTTTTCTTGTAGTGAAAGCGAGTAATTATAGTAATTAAACAAGTAATAATAATAAAATAAACAATGAGGAAATGAAAATTAAGACATAAGGAGAAACAAGAATGGGTCCCATCGACCCACATTTTGTGTACACATATAGTATTGATAATATTAAATGACAACCTAAGTCCAAAGTAAAGATAAAGTTAAATAATACATGCCTTGATTTTACTACTCAAATAACCTACTTGATTCTTCTACTGTTCAAATGTCCTATCTGTGGACTCTTCTCTAATCCTGAGCTGAACTCCACCTAGAGGGGATAAGATTTTAAAACAAATAAAAGGGTAAGCGAAAGACTCAACAAGACTATATCTTAAAACAGATAAATAATTTAAATAAAACTTCACCTTAGGCAACAAAGTTAAGTAAATAAATTCATTTAAATAGATTTTATTAAAAATAGTTCATCCAAAAAGTACCTTTTACCTTTTCCGGGCAAACCATAATATTCACCACCAAAGTGGCCCAGCTGGGTTTCGGGACCTGCCCCTAAGGTCGTGCACTACACAACCCGATCTCTGATATAGCATTACGCTCTAAAATATATATATATATATATACATATCTTTCTATAATTATTAAAATATCTTTTTACCAAGTATTCTCATTTACATTCATTATAAGATTTATTATGAAAATCTCCTCAGTCTACTGTTTATAAAAACAGTCAATGAAATCCCTTCTCAAACAATCATTGAAAATATTATTAATGACAATCCTTTTTAGGCCAAAATCATTTTTAAAACTCGGTTACCAAGAAGAGGGTAGGAGTCCTACCTCAATACTCGTACCGGTGTCCCACACCACAATCCCGGTTCTCTACACGTCAACTCCACGGAACCACTAACAACCTTAAATGTATAATAACTAAGTCTATCAGTATCTAGCTTAAGATATTCTATGTCATTAAAGTGTCTCATGGTGTCCTAGTGTGCCATTTAAATTTATAAAATCATTTTACAAGGTTGAAATCTCAATCGAGGTTCAAAACGGTAAAAACGGATGAAAAATAATAAAATCTCATCATGCTCAGTCAACCTGTCGGTTGCCCTGGTCTAGCCGGCTGAACTCTTCCAGGTTCGACCTATTGGTCGTATGAATCTGGCCTGTCAAACTCATGAATCCGGCCTGCCAAACATAAACTTCGGCCTGCTGATCTGAAAAAATTCTAGAATTTTTCAAGCACGGGTTCTCGGCCTCCCGAGCCCAAATCTTGAATTTCAACCTGTTTTCTCACATCCCAGGCATGGATAATGATCATAGTTGATGGAAAAACATAGTAGATTATTTTTTATTGCATCAAAACAAGATTTAAACAAAATTTTCAAAAAATCCCGAAAATAGAAAAAAATAGAGAAAAATAAAAAATCTCGGTTTAAATTCATTTTTGTTCAAACAAAGCTTAAATTCTAGTCATTCTAAGTTCTTCTAACTAGGATTGAAGGTTTTCTAAGTTCAAATAAACTTAGATTTTAAAATGCAAGAAAATTTGAAAAATTGAAAAAGTTTTGAAAATTTGAAAACTAACATTGGATTAAGCTTTAAATCATGTTTTTGGTTGCTCAATCACGTTCCTGACCCTCCAATCCACTAATCCGAAGCTTGGGCTTGATTTTTGATTCAAAAATTTGAGAGAATTTGAGAGAGAAAAAGAGAGATAAAGGAAGAGAGGAAGGGAACGAGAGAGAGAGTGAGTGAGAGAGAGTTGAGTGAAGGAGAGGGAGAGAGTGAGAATAAATAGAGGGAAAGAAAGTAGTATGAGAACGAAACCATGTCCCACACATGGTTTTCCTTCAGGAAACTTGTTGGTCATTTGACAAATTATTTTATTTTAAAATTCAAAATAATAAATAAAAAATAATTTACAGTAATTAAAAATCATCAAAATAATCAAAACAACATTAATTTTGGGAATTCCACAAAATGTTTAAATTAAGTTTAAAATACTCATTATGATACACTAATCCATCATTTTACTCACTAATAACATTTATTTAATTTCGGGGCGTTACACTAAGAGATTTTTTAAATTTATCCAAATACTTAAAATAATTAACCCGTTAAATTAGAGTCTCTAAGGGGAAGGAAAGAACTAATAAGAATGGACAAGCTTACCAATCAAGCACGCTAGTTTTGTTAGGTATGAACAAATACAACCTGCCACTAAAAAAATCCTTCTGCAGGTACGACCGAGTTAAAGAGATTAACTATATTAATATAAGTCCATCATGTGTTTATACATATATATATATATATATATATATATATATATTAAAAATAGATTTTCTTGATGGTGGATATACCTCCCACCACCTTCCCACTTTTTTTACTTCTCATTTGCCACTTCCCGAATAGATTCCGTGCGGTAACTCCAATTATACATGTTATATAATATATGTTCTAATATTATAAACAAACCAAAGTGTGCATGATCATGGACGAGAATATGCTAATATAAGTTTTCCTTAAAATCTTATATTTATCTTTCCAAAAGTAAATGATGGTGAAATTTTGCCTCGTAATTAAAATATAAATTGGAATCTTTTTCATATTTCCAAAATTTCTTTTTTTTAAGGAATTTATTTTCTTTTTATAACTCTTAAACAGATTATCGTCATGAAATATGCAAGTTTAGTTTTTAGAATATGCTCCGCCAGGCAGATTGGACACGTCAGTTTGGGAGCATTTTTATGAACACATCCATACACACACATAACTCATGGTACATGTATGCTTGAAAACATAGAGCCCGTTCCATAAGTTTTTGCTTTTACTTTTTGTCAACAAAAAAAAAACTAAAAGAGTAAAAGTGGTAGCTTTTTGGTAAAGACTTGAAACTCTTTTTTCAAAAAAGTTTAGATGAGTTAAAATCATTCTTATCAACCTCTAATAAATCATCTAAACAATTTTAAAAGCAGTTTTTAGATTGATTTTTAAAAGTTATACCAAATAAGCCCGTATAATATTCAACACAACATTAATATAAGTGTTACACACCTAAGTAGTTTAATTGCAAATCATATCGTTTATTAATTGATTTGACTGAAAGCACAATGTGATACATAATTATATAATGTGAATAATAACTTGTGCATATAATCCAAAAACGACTGGTGCAATAATTTAAATACGATTGTGATTATGCCTTCAACTGCACGCAAATTTGGATATAATCTGACTTTTTCCTTTCTCTCTCTTCCGTTGAGATTATATATTGCAAACTTGTAGCCGGAAATTGAATAAATAGGTTTTTAAAGAGTTTCCGTACACTTTTTTGTCTTTCATTGGCACATGAATTAATTATGTATAATTTCGCCATGAGAGGCATAATCAATTATGACACCACGTGAAATATTGAAGTGTTCCTGCAGATGCCTTTGACTTTCTCAAAGATTTTTGGCTACTCCTTTTTAGAACTCGTAATAAAAAATGACTTCATTTCTTTTGGAAAATTATTGAAAACAAGACACGGAACAGAGCTGCTATGAAGAATTTTCAGCAGTTAAAAGTAAGGAAACTTTGACGTCATATTGGTTGTAATTGAATTATAATTACATGTAAGATATATATTGAGCCAACATCATCTTATACATATCTCAATACCC
The DNA here is from genome assembly GCA_946598075.1 of Artocarpus hirsutus. Lineage (NCBI taxonomy): Eukaryota > Viridiplantae > Streptophyta > Magnoliopsida > Rosales > Moraceae > Artocarpus > Artocarpus hirsutus. Next base: position 4,064 of record CAMOHE010050122.1, read on the forward strand.
TACATCATTTTGATCCTCCATTGAATAAAACCCTTTCATCAAAACTACATTTTTCATACTAAATATATATATATATATATATATATATATTTGAGACCCTTAAAAAAAACCCTCTAATCCTCTCTTTTCTTTTCTCCTCTATCGCTTCAACAATGAACAAGCCCTAGCTAGTCGCAGGGCTGCCACAACGCTGCCGTCATTAAGAACGGTGAATTCAAACCCTTTTCCTTGAGCTTCTGTTCTATATATATCTCTCCCTCTTTCTTAGCCGCACCAAAGGTTACAGATCGACAGAATCAAACACCAACATGTTGGGTTCACATTGATTCCCCCTCGCTAACAACACAGGGACAATTTCAATTTCTGATAATCGAGTCTCAGTTCATATAAAAATTTCACCAAAAACCACCCAAAGTGAATCTAGATTACTATTAGTATTTCATTCTATTACGCAACACTTGAGAATCACCGTCTAAAGTGTCTGTTTAGAAGAGTAGTTAAAACTTATTTTTATAGTTTGAACTGTTTTTTGATTTAAATTTTGTGATAGAAAATACTATAATAAAAATTCTTAAAATTAATCTAAAAAAATAGTTAAAATTATAAAAAATAGTTAAAACTGTTTGTAACAAAGTAGTATACAAGGGCAATGTGGACAAATACTTTGACCAGAGAAAAGTGGAAAGCTAAGGTTTAATCTGATCACACTCGGAGCTTATGCTCCATGGGCCGGGGACCATGTCCACCTATAGCCCAGCCCAGTGAGAGACTGACATCCAAAGCGACCTTCTTCCACGCGCATTTTCTTCATTTAGCGCGTGCAGAAACTTTTTCTTTTTTTTTTTGGATTCTAGCTCTGAATAATAAACGTGGACTGGACCAGAGTGAGTCCATGCTCTTGAGGGTGTCCAAAAAGTCTTTTCCTTGTTTCTCAGCTCTCACCAAATTGTTTTTTGTTTTTTATGCCTTGAAAGGTGGTAGAAACTATTGGTTAAAATTATTTTTATTGTAATATATGAAAGTTTTATATTATAGCAAATTTTTTATTATTATTGTAGTATATGAAAATTTTTTACTGTTTATGATTAAGTTTGTATGGTTTTTATCACTGTGTCAAATAGGGGTTTAATTTCTTGTTAACTTTTTTTTTTTTGAATTTTCCTGAAAACAAAAGGAGGTTTGTCATATCAAACAAAGGCATTCATTCCCAATTCAATCACACTCTTCCAAAATTCCCAACTCTTTTCCTTGAACCTTATTTTTCTAACACAAAACCAGAAGGAAAAAGAGAGAGAACTAGGGAAAACTAAATTATATTATCATTTAAGCTGAAACAACGACGAATCAAGGGCTTTGATAATCATAATCCCATTTTATAGCTTTAGGTAATAACATAGCAGAATTTTTAGTCTTTCATTATTCCTTAGCTCTAATTTGTGTTTTATGTCTTGTTCGATTTCTCTGCCCTAATTTCCTTTTCTGTTCAATTTGTTTTTGTTTTGGTGTGTCGTTTAAGGTTTCGATCGTGGGCTCCTTTTTTTTCTGTCTATATCCATGGCTGTCTCATCGGATGAAGCTAAAAGTATTTGTAGTCACTGGTAATAAATGCTGAAAACCCTCTTCGAATTTTGCATTTTCGGTTGTTTATATGGGTTTCCAGTTTATGATCGTTATGTAGATTGTGGTAGATTAATGTATTTATGTGTGAATTATTAGTTTTGGAAGCTAAGAAATCTCAATTTCCATAGTTACAGATTGTGTTGACTCTAATTATTGATAAAGTTACTATTTTTTATTTTAATTATCTTCGAGGGTTTTATCTTTGTTAATTGTATCGCTTAGTTTAGGTTTTTGTGAGTTGAAATCTTCTTCAATGAGTCAATTATGCGTATGTTTGTAGTGGGTGGCTAGATTTATTTTTAGTGCTGCCTTTACAATTGACATTTTTTGTTTTTAGTATTTTTTTCTCTGTATGTGTTTGTGAAATTATGCATCTGTATTATGCCATTATTTAGTGTATTTGGCGAGTGTCGCGGTGTAGACTTGGCGAAAACAGAGGTCCTCCGCGAACACAGTTGTGTTATCCTTAAAGGGAACCTGATTTTGTGAATTAACTGGCTTTCGTTTCACAGCTTACTTGAATTGGCTGAAACTTTTGCATGATTGGCTGCATTTATCAAAGTGTAAAGTCGTACTTTATATTTAGCTCGTGAGAGTCCAATGATTTTCTTTCTGTCCCATTGTTTGTTCCCTTGCATCTTTGCTTTGTCTTGTATATTAGTTCCATTTAAGTATTCTGTTAGATCAAACTCTATTTTTTATTGTATTTTAGACAAGCAGACCAATCATCTTTTTTGCTGCTGTTATATATCGATCTCTTTTGATGATGCTGGATATTTATGTACGTGTTCTGCTGTTTTATCGGTTGTTCTATCTTTCAAGATTCACCTTACCGGTTTAAGTCTTATTTAGTTTCTTAGGTCCAATATCATTTACTATACTTGAATGCATGTCTTAGACTTTGAGATAGTCCAATATGCTGCTCCAGCAGAAGTTATGTGCCAAGGGCTAACACTTTCTTATGTTTCCAGTGACCGAGCTATCCCTTCTTCAAATATTGATTTGCATTTTGTTCATTGCTCCCGCAATCTAGAAAGATGTAAAGTCTGTGGTGATATGATTCCGAAAAAGCACGCTGAGGAGCACTACTTAAACACTCATGCCCCGGTATGTAGGCTTTGTTCCAGTTTTGAGGCATTTAATTTGTCTAATGGAACTACATTGAGATTCCAAAAGTGCTTTCAGATCTTTAATTATTCTTTCCTTTAACTTATTTCTAAAGGCTTCTTATGGTTACTTAATATTGACGCTTACCGAGTAGGAATATGGTGGGTAATGTAATTTTGTTTCTGTTTCAAATTGTATTTGTGATAATTTGTCCTTTTGCTTAAGACATACTTTTACTCATGAAGGCTTCTAGAAGTAATTGGTGAATGTATTAATGTGATGTTTTGGAAATAGAATAGTTCACACTAAAGGGCACATGTAGGAGACGGGTGGTTCATGTTCTTTTATGTGTGGTGTACGTGGAGTAGGAGCATCGTGAAGATGGCATATTTTTCTCTTGGCACATGCGAGAACCTTTGGCAAGCCAGGTTATTTTGCTTGCGTATGTAGCCATTATGGCTTGTGTTGAGATCTATTGGTTTTGTGGAAGTTAGCTTCAAACTGGTTTTGTATGTTGGACAGGTTATATCGTATGCTATGTGAAGTCAGCATCAACCTCTAGAAATCAGTCATGCATTTTATTTGTAGGATTGTTTTAAATCTTCCAAGTATAATCAACTCATGTCTTGGCTGTTTTTTAAGTTGTCTGATTCTATGTACGTTAACTTGTTACAAATTATTTCCATATGCGGTTGCCAAAACTATATGATGAGTTTCTATATGAGCTTCTAAGTGGAGGATCTTGAGATTTTCTTACTAAAAAGATGGTGAAAATCAAAATAGCTCATCAATTAGTCAAACCAAGTTTTTATGGCTAAGATTATCTCTATTTGTGCGTGACATAAGATGCGTCTTTGCATAATTCTTCTGCTCTGACATCTCTCTTGAAGCAGGTTACCTGTTCACTATGCAGCGAGACAATGGAACGTGAAATATTAGCCATCCATAAAGGTGAAAACTGCCCGCAAAGGATTGTGACGTGTGACTTCTGTGAGTTCCCATTGCCTGCAATCGATCTAGCTGAGCATCAGGTAACAACTTTCAGTTTTTTCTGAAGTGTGTAAGCTTACTTCCCGCCTTTATTTCTACAGCAACTGAGTGTGAAATGTGTGCTTTATTACAGGAAGTATGTGGGAACCGGACAGAACTTTGTTTTCTTTGCAACAGATATATTAGACTCCGAGAAAGATACAGCCATGAGACTAGATGCCCTGCTGTCTCGGACAATATTGTGGGAACTTCCAGGTAGCTTTGCTTTCTTGGGTGTAATCTAATTTCAAGTTTCACCTGTCACTTTCTCTTCCAAGTTTGCTTTTCACTGAATGATTTTGGTTCTTGCACGGAGGAAATGCTTGTGAAAAACTCAAAACAATTGTGATTCACTGTTTGTAATTGAATATGTTTACTGCTACTTCCTGTACTTTTGACAAACCTATTCCAAGTCATTTGGGATCTTCAATGTTTTGGGTTTGTTTTGACGCATTGCTGTCTTTAATTCTGCATATGACAACTCTCTCTCTCTTTCTTTACATGGGGACTAAGGAGTTAGAGAGATAACTTAACTTTGTTTAACAACTACTCTAGTTTGTTTATAGTTTTGCCAGACTAGTTGCATTTGGATAACCGTCTATTACCATTCCATATCTCGTCTTTATATCTCATGATCGTTTAATGAAATTTAGAATTTTCATTGAAGGGATGTGAGGGCAGCTGAAAGAGACCAAGGTGCTCCGAGACAGCAGCCGCCGCCACGAGAAACTTCGCGAAAACGTGTCGTACTTACAATTGCGATAACGGGCGTTGCTGTGCTATTAGGATCTCTTTTTTTCCAGAGGAAATCAGAGAACAGTCAAGTGCATTAGCAGCGGCAAGCGGGAATTAATACTTCACATTTCGTCATGTGTATCTTCTTCCATTTATTTGTGTCGTAAATTATGTGAGGACATACTTTTTTTAAGTGAATTTAAACTCGATTGAGATTGTGATAAATAAACTTGCAGCTTTTCCCGCAGTATCGATTCAAAAGCGTCTCACCTTTGACCAGTACCATTTGACTGCTACGGGCATGTTTTTATTTTGCCTTTGAAGTTTGGTTTGGTAGTATGAAATTATAATGTGATAAAAATAGGAATATAATAGATTAGAATAGATGATTCCAATGTTTGGTTGAATATTGTAATTAACAATATAACATAATCATGGTTTTTGTGTTCCCTTCGTTGTTGAAGTGGAATAGAACGATAGCAAAGTATCCCCTACTTTAATATTGAATGAAATGATTTGAGGTAAACATTATGATATGTTGGGAGAGGAATCGAGGGTACAAGAATTTTATAGTGTGTTTAGCACGATGATTTGAATTATTGCTTAGAACTGTAAATACTGTAACAAGTGAGAGCTTTACACTATAACAACTTTGAGAGTTTTATACGGTTCCTAACTGAAAAGTTGGTTAGAATCAACTAATGTCGAACAAATTATTAGTTGGTATCGGGTTTTGAATAAAATGCTTATTATACTGATTTACTTTAGTAGTAGTCATTCTGCAGCAATAGGTATTTCCAAGTATTTTGCTAAATCAAATGAAAGAATGACTCGTAAGAACTATAATAGAATGGTTATTCTATCATTCCAAAGGTACTAAGGTATAGGGTGAGATTTCTTGGGAAAAAATATGAGCTCCTAATCCTATTCTTAAATTCCGTAATTTACACTATCGTTTTCATGAAAAATTTGCTTACAAGTCTCTCTTGTAAGAAAACTGATGCTTCATGCATGGCATGTTTCCCCAGATGCTTCAGTAATGTTGTCGTTTTTGGTAGCTACAAGACATAAGCAAGGCAAACCATTCGTCGGTGGCGCTTAAGCTACTCGCACTTCATTTTTCAAAAAATAATGTTGTATGCTCTGTCTAAAAAGGTCATGGAAAATTTTATAAGCATTCCAATGTTTATTCAGAATACCACGAATATATTTTAGCTTTTAACTTATCAAAAAAATATATATATATCTCAATTCGAAAAGCATTCTTTTAACCAGTCCAATTGTTAAGAAAAAATCAAGAATATCCTTAATAATGAGCAATTAAGTATTACCTAATTATTAATTATTTAAAAAATTAAACAAAAAATTTTAAAGCTAAAAAATTAAAAAAATAATAAAAAATAAAAAATAAAAAAATAAAATGTCTCCCACCCCCCTTAATTTGTTAATCAACATCGCCAAACCGACCCTCACCCATTATCGATGTGCTGTAACTTTAATTTTATTTTTACTTCCTAGATTTATTTTTTAGTTTTAAGTTATAAATTTATTGAAATTTTTAAATAGTTTTGCAAAGTTTTTGTTTTAAATCAATTTCTATTTTGTTTTTTTTAACTGTTCAAAAAAGTATACAAAGTCTTTCAAAAATACTTAAGAGAGCATTTGATAATGTCGTTCCAACTATATAGTTCTAGCTGCTATAGTGTAAGCTTTAACATGTTATAGTAAATTAGTTCTAATTGTTGCCAAATACACTTTAAATACTTATTAGTGACGGTATTGTTGACATTTTTTATATTTTGGCTGTTCAAAACATATTTTTTTAATTTCTTTTTTAAATATAGGAGTTCCTTTTTAACTCTTCTTAAAAACTAAGAGATTGTTTTTTTGAGTAGTTAAAATTGGAAATAGTTGTAGTATCTTAAATAAAGTTGCTTTTGGAATTTAAACCCTCTCCTTGCAATTATTTTTTCAAAATAAATAAAATATAAGAAAAACTGTGAATTGCGCTTTCCCACTAATGACATATTTTGCTCTCTATGAAATAATCCTCCTTTTTTCAAACAAATACATCGTCCCGTTAATTTTCAATTTGTCAAATCCCTCTTAAATATCAATAGCATTGATATATATTGATATTGTAACCAACACATTGATATTGCAAATTACAATAAAATTAGAAGACAATATGTCTAATGTGATGTTTGAAAATGTGGTGGGAACCACTTTTACTCTAACGTGTGAGAGCTTTTATACTGTAACAATTTTTTTATTATTGTTACTGTAGCATGTAAGAAGTTTATACTGTTCATAACTAAGTTTGTGGTGGGAACCGTGGTTTCCACCACTATGCCAAACAGGGGGTAAGTAGTTAGGCATTTAATGTTGACATTATTTTGCTTATTATAAGATCAGTTATTTGAATTTTTTATTTTCTTTAGTTTGCCATAGGTTTCTAACATTCGTTGGATTTAGTTTTAGAAGGTTTTGGAATATTCGGTACTTGCTCATCTTGATCTCTTTGTTTTGTTTCTTGTTCTTATAAGTCAAAGAATGTAAATTTGTGATTTCATTATTAGAGGAAACTATTTTAAAAGAGTTGATTGGTTTGATTTATTCAAAGTCAATTTTTGATAATTTTTAAAAAGTTGAAATTAAATGAGTAACTTGATTCGCAAAAATGTTTGGATTTTGTATTGATTTGTCCAGGTTCATGAAGATCTCCATCAAAATCACAATGCTTTAGATTGGAGATTTCAAGATCACATCTCGTGTTGATTTTGTTTCCAGATTTGCAAAGCTATTGTTATATTTGTTACAACAAGATTAGCAACAGAATTTCGCCAAAGGATTATTTTGAAAATCTCGTTAGCTAGCATTTTTGCCTATTCATATTGAGCCTCACAATAGTCTTAGCACGTCTTTTGGGCCCTAGAATTATAAAAGATTATTTATGAGCTTTTTTCTTTCTAAGTTTCTTCGGAGAAGAGTCTTTGGGTTTTCAGGAGAAAACTTTATGTATTGAATGGATTTCAACTTAAGTCGAAGGCATTTCACAGAGCATGTTCATTGTGTAGTTATGAGTTGTAAGTGTCGTACTTAGAGATAGAGTTTTGGAATGAATAAATCCAATTGATTTATAATTTTATTTACTTAGTAAAGTGTTCATACGTCTGGACATGATCCTACAGAGTAAATGATTACCGAACCGCGATACCAATTTCTTGTCTCTATTTATTATTTTATGTTGATTATAAATTTATTACAACAAACTTAAACATAAAACTTTATAAAAGGGATAACTGGAATTTTTATAAATTATTTTTTTTTCAAAACAGTCAATGTTCAAAAACACTATTATTGATTACATGTATAACCTAGATTTTACACTTAATTTTACTATAAGGCATAGAATTTGAATTCTTCAACTATTTTTCTCTTAAAAAGTACCATTATTGCAAATTTAAAGAAAAACAATAACATTTCTTATTATTGTTTAGTAAAAAACAAAAAAAACAAAAAAAAAAAAAACAGATAACAAATTTTACAAAATTTACTAATAAAACTGTGCTCCACGAGTCAATCGCTACGTGACGTAACTCTGCAATCAACATGAAAGATTAACCACTGAGTTTACCATGTGGTTTCTTTGCTAAAGAATCTGCTAGGTGATTAGTCACATATGCTTGGTGACTTGAAACTCTGTAAATTAGTAACATTATATGAAAAATAGTCATTGTTAAGTAGACCAATAAGTAACTGGTGATGCCAACGATATATTTTAGTAGTAATTCATGCTTGACTCCGTCATAAATTATAAAGTTTGAATCTTTACACATAATTATACTATTGGATTAATTTTTTAACAGTTTGATTTATAATTGAAAACATTTATGTGTTGCTTGGATGTCATGCACATTGAGAAGGACCGTAGAAAAAAATGAAAATTTTCTTTTAACTTCTATATTAGAGTAATCTTTTTGTCATCACTGCTTGAATGTCATGCACATTGAGAAAAATGTTTTTGAATCGATATTAGGTACATTGGTTGACATTCTAGGAAAACTAAAGACGATCTCAATGCATGGTTGGATCTTGTCGAAAGGAATATAACAGATGATTTGGCTCCCAAGAAAAAGGTGCTCAAAGTTATTTACCTCCAACAAAGTACACCTTATCAAGACAAGAGAAGAAAAAAGTTTTGTGAACGGCTTGCTTTGGTCAAAGTTCCATAAGGGTACTCTTCAAACTTCAAAATCTTGGTGTCAAAAGGACTTGAAGCTTATTGGTACGAAGACATATGACTATCACACTTTGATGCTACAATTGTTGCCACTTACGTTGCGTGAAATTTTTTTGTTGAAGATGAGATATGCACATACAAAATTTTGTTTCTTCTTCAACTCCATATGCTTTAAGGTTGATAATGACAACATTTCTATAGTAGACTTTAGAAGATTGGGTTATAAAAATGATTCATTCATTATAACATCACAAGCTAAACAAGTCTTCTATACTACCGATCCTAAGGATTTGGAATTGTCATTAGTTGTGTAGGGAAGCTAAGAGCAATCAATGATGATGATGAGGATTAGGATGACGACGAAGGCAGTGATATTCCATCTTTTAGCAAATGATTGCTATCAGTTGAGGAGGTTGATGTTTTTTATGATGATTTACACTTAGTCCGTTTAGATGTTAAATGGATTTGTATTGATAAAACTAATAAAGATAAGAGGAAAAAATAATCATGTACATGTTATTGTATTTTTGGTTGAACTATTTCATAAGATATTGTATTTATATTTTAAAATGCTGTATTTTATACTCTCACTATATTGCATTTTACTTTGTTGTATTTTTTTTTTTAAATACCATTTCATTGCAAAAAAGAATAAGTAGTATGAAGGTTTAGGAATTACTTAAGAATGCATATAAATTGTAAACTTTTCCGTTTGATTTATAGTTGTTTTAAATATTTTACTTGTTATAATTAGTTACTTTTTCAAGCGTTGAATATAGTAAACAAAATCAGTAAATTGTGAGGTTAAAGAATGGAATCATGGGATGTTAGGCCACCCAAAGGAAAAATAACGAAAACAACGTCTATTTTTTAGGTTAATGACCCAATTACACTTTCTTGTTTTAACAATTTCTTAATTTATCCTTTTATTTTTAAAAACTTCAAAGGTATCCTTTAAATTTAAAAAACTTGTTTTGATTTTATCCTTATGAATTAAAAAAATTGGGCAAAACGATATTATTACATTTAAACAATTATAAAAAGTATCTTATGGAATTAAAAACATAAAAACTCCTAAAAAAACATTAAATTTTAAAAAAAAAAATCTTAAGTTTTATGACTTTTGAATGTTAAAATATTTTTAAAATTTTTTTTCAAGAATAAGAAATTATTTTAGAGGCAAATTCGTTTAATTAAGAGTATATTTGTTTTATCTTCATGTTTTTTTAGTCTAAAAAGTTTGTGAGAGATAAAATTGAAATAAGTTTTTTCAAATTCAAAAGATACCTTTGTAGTTTCTTAAAATGGAATGATAAATTAATAAATAATTAAAACTAGAAGGTATAATTATATAATTAACCCTTATTTTGTTTTGTTATCAAGTATAGACATTAGAAAACGGTTTATACTTAAAACCTTCGTCTAAAACCAACATTAAACGACGGTTTCATGCTAAAGCCATCTAAAGCCATCATCTAATGACAGCGCTTCGCACCATTCCAAAGCACGGGTGGATACTAGACGATGTTTAATAGCCATCGTCTAATATCCACAAGCAATTACGACTCTGGATGAGACAATGGTTCACTTGACTATCGTCTAATCATTAGATGAAAGTTAAAAATCATCGTATAATGCACTATTTATACTAATGAACTATGTAGTTAGATTAATTTTTTAATATTTTAAGTTATAATTCAGAACATTTATGTGTTGCATGTTGTAAATTTTTTATATAAACACTCATGAATCAAACCACTTAAAAGTTTATTGAATGATTAAAACAATTTTTCTTGCTAGTACTGGCAGGGAAAAAACCTACTCCTACAGTATGAAAAACCTAATTTACTTGGTTTTTTTAAGAAAAATATCCAAAATACCCCTGTATTTTGCTAAAATATTATTTTTGTGACTTTTATTATAAAAACACCCAAAACATTCTTTGTATTTTTAAAATCATACACAAAATACCCTACGAAGAAATTAAACTTTTCAAAAAACCAAAATTACCCTTTCTAATTATTACTAAATACAATTTAAAATATCATTAGACCAAAATACTAAATAAAATAAATCTAAATATATTTAAAAGTTTTCAAAATAATTGAAGTATCTACTTGATTGAAATATTTATTTGAACATTTCAAATTACATTTTCTTTGATTTTTAAGTCAAGTCGTATTTAAAATAATATTAATATATATTGGGAATGAAAATCTTAAAATTTTCAAAAAAAAATAATTGCTTCAAGGGATTTTGAGTATGAATTTGTTTATTGTAAACGCCTAGGGTGTTTTGGATATTTTAGTGATAAAAAAGACAAAATGATATATATGCAAAACACAATAGATTTGAATTATAAATAGATTAAAATTGTGTTGATTTGAAATATTTTGATTTGAGTTATGTGATTTAAATTAGTGATTTGAATTACTATCTGAATTAACATTTAGATATGTATTTAAAGTGCTAATTTTAATATGGAATAAAATTAGAATTTATGTTTAGATAGATACTGGAAAAAGGTGTTGATTTATTAATAAATCTAACAAAATCTTAATATTCATAATCCTAGAAAAATGCAATATGGATCTTGACTAGAAACGCAACAAAAGAAAAATAGTCTTAATCAGATATTAAATAAATAAATTATAATTTTTTCCCTCAATATATAAGAGAGAAAATTTAGATTTTACTGTAGTAAATATATCCAAGTCCAAAGAGTTCAAAGGGGTAGAACTCTAAAAACTTATATTCAAAGAATTCATTTGATTTAAATTTTAAGGGAACAACCATGTATTAAAAGGATTTTAAAGATTTAAATTTAAAGAGTTGGCCGAATATGCGAAACAAACGGCCCTAAGAAGTATTTTGAGCATTTTTTTTCTAAAAAAATGAAAAAGTATCACATTAGTCCTTAATCTTTTACGAAAGTATGATTTTTGTCCTTAACTTTTCATTTTAGTTGCCAAAGGACCAATTTAAAGGTTAGTTAATTTTAAGAACCAATTTGTCATCTTTTTCTATCTAAATTAACTATTTGACTATTAAATTGATCATTCAACAACCAAAATTAAAGGTTAGGGATCGATAAATTAAAAATAAAAAATTAAAACTAAATGTTTATTTTTGTGAAAAATTAAAGATTGCTAGAGCAATTTACTTAAAAAAAAAAAAAGGAATTGGCACAATTTGAAATTGGTCGACAAGGCATGCGATGCAAGCATGTGGAAAACAGTTGCGTGAAACAAGGTGATGCAACAAAGCTACAAAAGCTCGATTCTCAAAAGTCCCAAAACACACGCAACAAAACTCAAAATTTGTCGTCTGACTCGGTTCCACTCACATAAAAACTCAAAACCTTTGCTTTGCTTTTGCTTCGGCGAATCGCATGTTGATGATTCCGATCATTTTCCGTCTCTGAGTTTTCCCGCCACCGCCTGTCAGAAGAACAATTGAATTCAATGCACTCCCTTAAGAAATCTCTCCGGTAATTCTTCTACCTCTCTCTCTCTCTCTCTTCTTTTTCAGGTTCTGATCATTGATCTTCTCTCATCAACCCAAAAAAAAAAGTTAAATAAAAGAAATCGCTTTTAAATTGTTCATCTTATGTATTCAATTGGCATGTTTTTCGTGACGGAAAACATCTTTTGCTTGACAACGGTGTTTTTCACATTTATGTGCCCACATTTTTATTTCCATTGAACTGACCGTGTGATAATTCTTGATGTATTAATTCAATTATACTAAAAAAAAAGAAAAAAAAAAGCTATTTCTACAGTACTAATAGCATAATTGCGTGAGGTATTGAGTTCAGGGGAATTTCATTTCTTTTTATTGTTAGTGGTTACTCTTTTTTTGGGTACGAATATCTTTGCTTTTGTCTCTGATTTTCCAAGATTTGAAAACTAGGAAATTGGGGCTTGACAAGTTTTCCAAGAGGGGCGAAAGCTCCACCATGTCGACTCCAGGGGTGCGGTTGCAGTTTCAAGGCCAGCATGTATGTCAAAATTTTGAACTCCCTTTTACCATTATTCTCATACCTCAGTTTTTAAGCCCAAATTCAAATTGAGTTAGTTCTGAAAAAAGAAAAAAAAAAATGAGTTTGCTAATACTCGCTTGTAATTCAATTTACACAGGTCGTGGTCGACAATGGGTTACTTCAACTAACATTATCAGCTCCGGACGGAATTGTTACTGGAATAAGATATAATGGCGTCGATAATCTGCTCGAAGTTCTTAATAAGGAATCCAATAGAGGGTATTTATTCGACTCCTTGATCTATCTCCCTTGACCTTCACTTCCATTTTTGTGAGTCAAATTCTTGTAGATCAGGTGTAGGCGATGCAAAAGCTTTCGAAAAGTCTATTTTCATATGCATATTATGTTAACTCAAACAAGTTTGGCTTGTGGAGAATCTGATGTAAAACAAAGGATAATGTTATCAATTCTATTTGCTGTCATTTGCAATTGGAAATGACTGTATTTTTAAATGAATTTGTAGGTACTGGGATCTTGTTTGGAGTCCACCAGGAAGTAAGGGAATATTTGACGTGTATGCTCCTCATCGCTTTTTTTTTTTCGTTTTCTAATAACCTAAAGCAACTCCAGAAATTTTTTCGACTAATATCCCATTGATTAGATGATGATTTGACTATAGTTGGAGACAAGTTTATTAACCTTCTAAAATTAGGGCTTTAGATTCGGGTAATATCCTATTATTATCTTATCTTTTTCATTGTGCTGGTTGGTGAGCGATGAATTTATCCTTATGCAGGATTAAAGGTACTAATTTTAGGGTCATAGTGGACACCGAAGAACAGGTTGAGCTCTCATTCACGAGGATGTGGGATCACTCCCTTGAAGGAAAGTTCGTTCCTTTAAATATAGACAAAAGGTCATTGCTTAGACACTACAAATCCAATAACTGGGATAAACACGTTCGTTTGAGTTTGATCTTTGGGAATGTTAATAACTAGTAGCATGTATGCTTCTCTTCAGGTTTATAGTGCTCCGTGGTTCCTCAGGCTTCTACTCTTATGCCATATACGAGCACTTGAAGGACTGGCCTGACTTTGACATTGCTGAAACCAGGATCACCTTCAAGCTGAGAAAAGACAAGTAAAACTCTAGTATTTATTTTCTTTTCTAACCTGTAAGACCTGGTGATTAGTTCTATACAACAGTTACTTTAATAACTAATAGCTACCAATTACAATTTGGGATTTTTTCCTGTTTCCAACACAAGTGAACAAGTATTTGAAAAGAAAACGGGAGCACTTTTATGTATGTTATTCTACACCATGATGTATTAAGAATTAAAGAGAGATGGTGTTGAATTTTTTGTTATTTTGACACAAATGTAAACTGATTCCCGAATGATTTGAGTTGTTAGATTTCAGTACATGGCAATGGCGGACAATAGACAAAGATACATGCCTCTGCCTGATGATCGGTTACCAGGACGATGCCAAACTTTAGCTTACCCAGAAGCTGTCCTGCTTGTCAATCCCAAGATATGTGAGCACCAAGGAGAGGTACTTCTACAAAATCTTATTTAGAACTTATCCTTCTGTGGAAAAGATGCTAGTTTGTGGATCATAACCATTCTTGGATTAGCATTGCCTTAATGTCTATGGAGGTTAAGTTGCGTCCTTAGGATTAGGTTTTATGTGAAGATCTCTGTGTCTGAATTATTTATTGACCCGCAGGTGGATGACAAGTACCAGTACTCGTGTGAAAACAAAGATAATCGGGTCCACGGGTGGATATGCACCAACCCACCCCTAGGATTCTGGCAGATCAGTCCCAGTGATGAGTTCCGATCTGGTGGACCGCACAAACAGAATTTGACTTCGCATGTGGGACCTACCACCCTTGCCGTAAGTTACTGATCAAGAATGTTGGCAATTGTAAACAATTTTGCAATGTGGGTGGTCATTTGCACATCATCAATTTTACAATAAGCATTTACTGTTGGCCTCACAATTCATTCTTGTTATGTTGGTTTTTGTTCTGGCATACTCAGATGTTTCTTAGTGCTCATTATGCTGGTCAAGATCTGGTGCCAAAGTTTAGAGCAGGTGAACCCTGGAAGAAGGTTTTTGGCCCTGTTTTTATCTATTTAAATTCTGCTCCCATTGGAGAAGATCCATTTTCGCTATGGGAGGATGCTAAGATACAGGTGCATAGAGAGATGTTGTAATATAATAGTTTACTATAAAATAGATTTTAATGGAAGAGATCCATAAGTGAATAAAGACACGTGTAAATTAATATCCAGATGATGACAGAAGTTCAAAGCTGGCCATATAGTTTTCCAGCTTCTGAGGATTTCCAGAAGCCAGATCAACGGGGTAATTTCAGCGGTCGACTACTTGTTCTGGACAGGTAGGAAAAGATGACAACTTCTAGGTGTCATATTTCTTACCCCTTTAATTCTCATCCTACATGCTCCCTAGCGTGCAGTGGTTAAAAGTTTCTTGGATTTTGAACGCTTGCAGTATAATTTCATATTTTGTATTGATACATATACTTGAGTTATAAAACCTCATCAGCGCATCTTTTTATATATATCACGTTTTATTTTTAGTTTTCTGCCAGTATTAGAGTATGAGCACTCCTCTTTAACTGCAATATGTAGGTCTATAAGTGAAGATTGTTTACCAGCAAAAGGTGCCTTTGTCGGTTTGGCACCTCCAGGAGAAGCAGGATCATGGCAAAGAGAATGCAAGGTGATTTTTGCTTATAGCCTTATCTTTTTGGAGTACCTATATCTTCTTTTTGCTTATTCTAGAATGAAGATACCATCTATTCCGAATTGTAGGATGGCGTTCTAATGATATTCTTTGAGTTGCTATTTAGTGTCAATATTTGGTACGGTGCAATGCTCTTGCGTTTTTAAATGACCAACATTCTATGGTAATCTATGTATAGTCAATATATTATGTTTTTGCCATCCTGAAGAATATGCGTGATTGAGATTGATATAATTGAAGTATATACCTTGTTAAAATAAAATGAATTGACGAGTTAGCTTACTTCATAGGACTATCAATTCTGGACTAGAGCAGATGAGGATGGTTATTTTTCCATTAAAAATGTACGTACTGGTGAATATAACCTTTATGCATGGGTTCCTGGTTTTATTGGAGATTATCGGTACGATGCTCTTATTACCATAAGTTCAGGTATCATTTCCTAAAAACTTCTTTCAAAACTGGCTTGTCCCTTAAACAATTCATGGCTTTGGTGTCGTGCGAACTTTTGGTTTCTATAACTTGTTACACAGGTTGTTGTATTGAACTTGGCAATCTTGTGTATGAGCCTCCAAGACATGGACCAACATTGTGGGAAATTGGCATTCCTGATCGTTCAGCTGCAGAGTTCTATGTTCCTGATCCTGATCCAAAGCATGTCAACAGACTTTTTGTCAATCATCCTGACAGGTTGGCCTCTTTATTGCATTTCTTAGTTCATATTCGTTCAATCCTGATTATAATGCCATGTAACTCTTGAAACCATGGGTATTGTAGAATAAAACGTATAAATCTGGATATTGTCTCATTTTACTTGCAGGTTTAGGCAGTATGGACTATGGAACAGATATGCAGAATTATATCCACAGGAAGACCTAGTTTACACTGTTGGTGTTAGTGACTACACCAAAGATTGGTTCTTCGCTCAAGTCCCCAGGTGTGTTTGTTTTGACAGTGGTTGTCATGGTGAGAATAAAAAATCATAAATGAAAGCGCCTTGTACCCAAACTCACCTGGGTAGTTTCTATAATTTCCAATAGTCCTTGTCACATCACTAGTTTGTGAGATGTATCAGCATAAAATCTTTTCTCCCATTGCAGGAAAAAAGATGATAACACGCATGAAGGAACGACATGGCAAATCCGTTTCAAACTTAACAAGGTAGATCGAAATGGTACATACAAACTGCATGTGGCAATTGCATCTGCAACTCTAGCTGAATTGCAGGTTAGTGGAAGAACCTCACAACGATTTACTCACACCATTCTATAGAAGCTGTACTTGACGTTACTTTTTTCCTTGAAGGTTCGGGTTAATGATCCATGTACAAGGCGTCCGCTTTTTACCACCGGATTGATAGGGAGGGATAACTCTGTTGCGAGACATGGAATTCACGGGCTCTACCGCCTGCATAGCATCAACATACCGGGGGATAAGCTGGTTGAGGGAGATAATACTCTCTTTCTCACACAACCTAGATGCACCAGCCCTTTTCAAGGGATTATGTATGACTATATACGTTTAGAAGGTCCACCTTCTTGTTAAGTCAAAAATCTGAGTGATAAACGTCTACTTTCATGATGATTTTATTTGTATCTTCAGCGTAAACATGTATGCATATGTCATGTTTTTAAGGATCACAGGGAAGAAATACGTATGCATATAGTGGCATATATTGTATATAAGTTGTTTTATATCACTCTATTACATGCTCATAGCTATATCAGATATGAATTTGGCATTACAATTTAGGATTTCTGGTTGACTTTCTTTCTACTAATTTGGGTTTTGCTTGCAATTGTAGACTTGAATGGTTCACTTATATTTGCTTTATATATTTCTGTCTTTTTACAGTAGGGACCGATAGTTTATGTTTTTGAATATTAAACATGGTTAAAATCACATCAAAATTAAAAAAAACATGCACAATGAACAGAATTTGATATAGATTTGATTATTCAAACCATGTGCCTTGCCGAAGATTTTCTCCTCATATTTTGTGCTAAATTTTATTCCACACATATTTATGACATGGGAAGCAATATCGCTAGGTTAGGAACCAACCCTCCGAAATTTTAGCCTTGCAAAGTCTCCTAGATAACTAAAAAAAACGTAGGATGATCGTCTTTTTAATTAAAACAATAAAGTTGAATTTCTAACTAAACTCGGCCAAGGATCAGCCATAAGAATTAAAAATACAGAATTCTAAGATAATGTTAACCTTTTCTTTTGTTTAATTCTATAGTTGCTTTCTATTTAGAATTGCATTTTGTGTGGTGAACGGAGTTCGGAGGGTGCAAATGGAGACTCATAAATGGCCAAATGGCGTAATCGATGTCGTAATTGTTGAACGACAACGACATCTTCTTTTCATGGTACCATAATGTATGTGCTTTGGCTAAGACCTACTTAGCGACTCTTGTACGATATATTTGATCCAACAAACAATTGTGGCGACCAAGCAAAGAGATTATAAAGAGAGTGGCAAAAGGAGATTGCTTTTTCTTCAAGAAACTCATAAAACTTCACACAGATATTATATATATATATATATATATATATATATATGTTCTTAATGCCCCTTGGATCATAAGCTTCTATTTACTGCATCGTAAAAAAGCTAGCAAGAGTAGAAGTAAGAGTTTCCCAAAAAAAAAAAAATTGTCATGATTTTGGTAATGGGATTTTTAGGTTTACAAAAACGACAGTTAATTCGCAGAGTTCTTGAAAAAGTACAGGAATAGTATCCAAATTCTTCCCCTAAATCCTTGGAATAAGGGCCTCGTTATGTGGCCACTTGGAGTGAAATTGCAAATTCAAGATCAGCATGTAACATTGCTTATTTTGAACATACTACATCTTCTAATTCCCCTTAAGCTTTTTTTTATTTTTTTTTGCTTGAAACTATTAGAATTATGAAAGTATGAATTTGCGTTTTTCGCAGGTGGTCATGGACAATGGCATAGTCCAAGTGACATTGTCAAACCCAGATGGAATTGTCACTGGAATTCGATATAACGCCATAGACAACTTGCTTGAAGTCCTTAACGAGGAATCCAATAGAGGGTACGACACCAATTTGCAAAACATAGTGTGTGTGTTTTTTTTCCTAGAAGCAAAACATAGTTGTTATAGGACTATAAACGACTTTCAAAACTTTCGCTTTAACAATCCCAATCACATTCTGTTTTGATCGACATTTTGAAGTGTACATATAAATACAGATATCGGAACCTGGTTTGGAGCTCATCAACAGGCACCACCGGAATATTTGATGCGTATGTCCCACTAATCAACTGGTTTTTTTTTTTTCTCTCTCTCTCTCTTGACTATTCTTTATTTAGTGTCTAGAGTAGTTTTTGCTATATACTTACATACATATATATATATATATGTACTTTCATGTATATGCAGGAAAAAAGGAACCAGTTTTAAGGTAATAGTGTAAAGTGAGGAGCAGGTGGAGAAATCTTTCACCAGAACATGGGATTCCTCATTGGAGGGCAAGCTTGTTCCCTTGAACATTGATAAAAGGTCCAAATTTTTTATATAGTAATATTCTAAAATGGTCAATATTAAGACTACAAACAAATTTTTTTCTTCTTTTTTGAGATAGACCACTTATAATTGTGGTCCTAAAATGTAGTTTTTTATGTTATGTTTATAGGTTCATAATGCTTCGAGGTTCATCGGGCTTATACTCATATGCCATACACGAGCACTTACCAGAATGGCCTGGTTTCAACCATGCTGAAACAAGAATTTCTTTGAAACTCAGAAAAGACATGTACTAGCTACATATACTTTCTCAATCTCTCTCTCTCTTTTCTTAAAAAAAATGTTACAAGGAGCGAGAGTCGCAGAGCTAGATAATTTGGGATACAATGCATTCCCCGTCACATATAGATCTCTCATGAAGTAATAGTCTATATATTTTATTCACTTTAGTGAGATTGACTCGATTAAGACCTTTGCAAAAAAAAATGAGCAGGCTTATCACCTTATTAAATAACAAGTGGTTTTCCTATATTTTAAAAGAAATGATATAGCACATTTTAATATCATATAATTTTGCATTTTTTTTTCTTTAAGAAAGTTTGATATTTCATTTTTGATACAATAAATTAGAAACTGTAACAATTGACACATTTACACACATAAATATTGCCGGACAAGCAGGTTTCACTACATGGCGGCAGCAGCCAACAGGCAAAGGAACATGCCCCTTCCTGATGACCGGTTACCGCCTAGAGGCCAAGCCTTGGGCTATCCTAGGCTGTCTTACTTGTGAACCCCGTATAGTCTGAGCTCAAAGGAAAGGTAATATTGCATAATCATCACTTTTATTTATCACTTATCAAATTAGAAAGAATTATTACTTATCACTCATAATCATGTAAATCAAATATTGCATTGTACTACATACATAATCACTATATTTACTTTTTTTAACTATTTGCTTTCGTCATTAAATTTTTTATCTTTAAATTTATTCCTTTTTTTCTTGAATTTTTAAATATGGTCACAAGTAGTTTTCTTTTTTTCTTTTTTTCTACTTGGGTTTATCTTTGACTTTCAATCTTTGATGCCAAATATTAATATGAACTGCATGATGGTGGGAATTGAGAAGGTGGATGACAAATACCAATATTCGTGTGAGAACAAATATATAAAGGTGCATGGGTAGATATCCATAGACCCCAGTCTTGTGGGGTTCTGGATGATCACACCCAGCAACGAGTTTCGATCAGGTGGCCCTCTTAAACAGAATCTCACCTCTCATGTTGGCCCCACTGCTCTTTCGGTATTTGCTTTATTTTAGTTTTTATAATCTTGCTGTTAACAAAACAACGAAATTAGGTCTAAAAAATATACTATATATTAAATTGGAGTATATAGTTATGTGAGTTTTGTGGTTTTAACTCTATGAGAATGAAAATGATATTTTTGGAATATTTCTAGGGTATGATCTCATAGTAATTGTCACGTCCCGGAGTACGAGAGGCGACGTGGTGGTTTAATTAAATTAATTAAATAAAGATTTGGTTAAAATAGGGTTTTAGAATAAAATTTTTAAATAAAAAGGTGATAATTTTAAAATCATTTAAATAGAAAAGTTAAAGAAATAAATAAATCATCATAATGATTAAACAAATAGAAATAACATTAAAATAATTAAATATGGGGTGGAACGCGTATGAGTCCCACTAGCCCACATATTGTGCACACGCATATAGTACTGACAATATTATGATACAACCACAGTCTAGGATAAAAGAAAAGTTAAAGTCTTACATGCCTTGAATGGTAATATAACCTACCAAATACTTTTACTGATCGTAAGTCCGGTCGGCGGACTCTTTTCCAATCCTATGCTGATATCCACCTAGGGTTAAG
>CAMOHE010050122.1:24973-57787 GCA_946598075.1 Artocarpus hirsutus
TTGAATTTTTAAATATGGTCACAAGTAGTTTTCTTTTTTTCTTTTTTTCTACTTGGGTTTATCTTTGACTTTCAATCTTTGATGCCAAATATTAATATGAACTGCATGATGGTGGGAATTGAGAAGGTGGATGACAAATACCAATATTCGTGTGAGAACAAATATATAAAGGTGCATGGGTAGATATCCATAGACCCCAGTCTTGTGGGGTTCTGGATGATCACACCCAGCAACGAGTTTCGATCAGGTGGCCCTCTTAAACAGAATCTCACCTCTCATGTTGGCCCCACTGCTCTTTCGGTATTTGCTTTATTTTAGTTTTTATAATCTTGCTGTTAACAAAACAACGAAATTAGGTCTAAAAAATATACTATATATTAAATTGGAACATATAGTTATGTGAGTTTTATGGTTTTAACCCTATGAGAATGAAAATGATATTTTTGAAATATTTCTAGGGTATGATCTCATAGTAATGCACATTTATCACTGTATATTTTTAATTGTTGAATTTAATCGAAATCAAATCAAGATAGATAAATAGAGCAAGCAGTATCTGGTACAAATTTAATAGCTAAAAATCTAAAACTATCAAGGTGTATTTTTTTTCAGGTCCTACTGTCGAAATCTTTTTCTCTCTTTCTTTTCGGAGATGAATGGAGATTGTTGTGCTTGATCTTCTAACAATATTTTGGAGGAAAAATGTAATTTAATATTTAACTTAAAGAAATCGTGTCGTTCTTTTTCTAAAAGTTCAATACACGACATTTAATAGAAGATGTGAAATGTGAAATGTGAAATTTGTCTATTAACAACGAAGAAAGCAGCATCTGAAATATCCTTTCCCCAAAAAAAAAAAATGGAAAATATCTCGTTTAAGAGATAAACGACATAAAATATTGTCGTACTTTAAAATGAACGACATGACCTTCTTGGTTAAAAACGAATTAAGCGGTCTTTATTATTAACACAAAACGACATTGAAAGAAAAACGACATAGCTTTTTTGATTGTGGAATAACGACAGCGTTTTTAACCACATGTAAACAAACGACACTTCGTTTCATTTTGACTAAACAACATGACGCTTTCTCGCTTGCAGAATAACGACGACATATTTAACGACATGAAAATAAACGACACTTCGTTTCGTTTTGACTAAACGATACGACGCTCATTTTTCCAAATAGAAGAAACTTCACTTCGTTTATTGACAAAACGATAATGAAAATAGGCAAAGCGGCTTCTTACATTGAAATAAAACAATGTGTCGTATTTTGTTGAAGGGGAAGAATATGTCAGTTCTTTGAAAGAAATTACACATACAGAAGACGTGAAACAAACGACAAGTCATATAATGAAAACTTGGATGTGCCAAGATGTCGTTTTTCACAAAATTTAATTTTTTTCTCTGTGATGGATTATGTGTAATTTTCTTCAATTAAATATTGGCGTTTAATCATATTTTTTTAGAACATCTACTCTTAAAAGCCATCACATTATGTATGTAATTTTTGTTTTTTTGTTTTTTTTAATGTTTATGGGGATGAACAATATCTTGTAATCAGATGTTTCTCAGTGCTCGTTATTGCGGGGAGGATTTGGTGCCAAAATTTGGAGCTGGGGAGCAGTGGAAGAAAGTTTTTGGCCCTGTATTTATCTACCTCAATTCTTTATTTGATGGAAGCGACCCTCTTCTATTATGGGAGGGCACTAAAACACAGGTAGATCAACATCCTTATTTTTTGAGTTGAGTATATTAACAACTTTAACTAAGCTAATTTATATGTTTTCTTTGTAAGAATAAAAGTGCATTAGTATTAGTATATGATGAGTGTGAGTAGCCTGATTGATTGTAAGTCCCTCAAATCGTAGGTTGAGGATTCGAGTCACACTAAGCTCCACTTAAAAATGATAGTATATCTCTTGCCTCTTGTATAAAAAAAAAAAAAAAACTATATTATTCATCCCGGTACATTACTACTTTACTTCTATATATAGATTATTGATATATAAATAATTCTATTTTCAGGCCTATTTATGATATTCCCGAGAATACCAAACTCCCACATGACATATGAAAATTAAAATATAATATGAAATTTTTTTAACCTAACACTTAGGTTATAATTAAAATTAGTTTTATATTTTTCTAACGCCAGTGTTGTGTTAAATAAATATCATGTTATGTTTTTATTTTCACACATTACATGTAAGAATGGTCCCTCAAGGGGAAAAAGTCTACCTTTTCATGAAATATATAACAGGAGGTAATTGTTGTATTAAATTTTCTCATAAACCCCACTTGAATCTGACATGCCGCGGATGAAGATCGAAGAGCAGTGTTGGCCGTACAGCTTCCGAGCTTCAGAAGATTTTCAAAAGTCAGAAGAACGTGGTAATGTCAGCGGAAGACTTCTCGTAACAGACAGGTAGCCGACAAAAAAAAATCACCAAGGAAAATCATTTCTCTCTCTCTCTCTCCCTCTCTCTTTTTTCCTGTAAGAAAAGAGGAAAAAAAAAAACTATTTTCCGTATAACTGAAAACTTTTTTTCTTTTTCCGCAAAAAATAACTTTTTTCTTTGACAAGTAGTAATAATTAATAATTAATAATTAATAATTAATATATACATTGTTTATACATATATATAGATATATAGGTATATTGGCGATGACCATATTTCAGCAAATGGAGCGTACGTGGGGTTAAGGGTTGGATCTTGGCAACGGGAGTGCAAGGTGACCTTTTGTTTAATTTCATTTCTTTTAACTAATTCAGAAGTTTGTTACAAAATAAAAATGACTATTTTTTGTTATGATTACAAAATTAGTCACTTTGTGACGCAGAATAATAAAGTTTATTTAGTAATCGGCAATAATTATATGGTCTATTATATATAACTAATTTATTTGGTCATTTAAGAAAATAAATTGAAGTCATTTGTTGTATTAAGTAACCAAAATCCACCAATTATTGTAATTACATATACTCTCTATGTATTGATCATTTTATGGAAATTAATTAGATAACGTAAAAGCTATATTTTGCCATCTGTTGCTCATATGTCTGGCAAAAAATGAATTTGTGTTTGACAACGTTTTTTTTTTTTTTTTTTGTGGAGGGGATATTATGTTTGTGAATGTAAGTCATATATGTTTGATAATTGTTTGTAATTTGTTATTAGGGTTACCAATTTTGGAGTAGAGCAGATGAAAATGGGTTTTGCTCAATCAGTGATATACGTACCGCAGACTATAATATTTGTACATGGGTCTCCGGATTTATCGGAGATTATCGCTGCAAGGTGGTCCTTGCCATAGCCTCCGGTACAACTTCTTGAAAAATAATTCTTGAAACAAAAATAAAATAAAACAGAAATTTCACATAGTGGCATATGTTTACTTGTTAACTAATCTTCTCTCCATATGTGTGTCAATATACATATATAGTCTACATAATAATGTCCAAAAATAAAATGTTTTTTTAAGATGAATAAAATGTCATTAACGCAATATATGTGTGAGTTATAGAATTTTATTGACAATTCCACACTCAGTTTTAATATTGAGGTTGAGTTTGAATTTTTTCGCCCTCAAAGTAAAAACAAAATAAGTTCTCTTGTTGGAGTTACGAATTGTTGAATATTGATTAAAATTCATGGGAAGTTTTTAATTTTTTATGAATTTAATAATCAAAAAATATGAGTTAAATATATAATGAAATTTGAACATAATAATTTTTGTCCATGTGACTTTGATGCTTAAAGCACAAGACCACGAGAAAGTTTCTACACAGAAGTACATGTTTAAGGCATTTGGCACATTGGTTTGAACTAAAATTTTTTATTTAAATACTACAGCATATAACAACTTTTTTTTGCTTCACACTCTAATATATGATAGTTTTTTACTATTTTAATCTAAATCAATTTATTTGAATAACGTGCCACACACTCTTGTTATGTATAAATTTGCATGCATATATATATATATATATGGTCTTGCTAACATCTTTGTATATAATGCAGGGTGTGACATTGATAAGGGGGAATCGGATATTGTTTATGAGCCTCCAAGAAGTGGCCCAACATTGTGGGAAATTGGAATTCCAGACCGCTCTGCTGCAGAGTACCATGTTCCTGATCCTCATATTAACTACATTAACAAACTTTATGTTAATCACCCTGATAAGTAAGTGAGTGTGTGTGTGTGTGTGTGTGTGTGTGTGTATATATGAACTCTCCGAGTTACCTTCTTTAATTTAATCACCCTGATAAGTAAGTGTGTGTGTGTGTATATATATATATATGAACTCTCTGAGTTACCTCCTTTAATTTAATTTGCATATATATATATATATATATATATAGAGTGAGAGAGAGAGAGAGAGAGAAGTGTATGGATTTACTTGCGCATATAACTAATATATATATATATATATATAGAACTGTGTGGATTTACAAGCCAAATATGGAGGACTAGAAACACCATCATTAATTTATTTTTTGGCTCTTAACTAGTCCTTGAAAACAAACAATGATCATATATATGCTTATAATCAGATAAATCGGTATAAAACATTCTGACGTAGACTTTAAGTTTCAAATGTGATATCCTAATTTGATTGTTTGCAGGTTTAGGCAATATGGGCTTTGGGAAAGATATGGAGAACTATATCCTGATAAAGACTTGGTTTACACCGTTGGCGTCAGTGACTATAGCAAAGATTGGTTTTTAGCCCAGGTTACCAGGTGCTATTTTCTTCAAGCTTGTAGTAACACTTAGTTATGACCTACAATTTTTTTGGTGTAATTTTTTTTTAATTTCAAATAACAATTTTCACTACAAATTGAAAACTCTGGCTACTAATCTAAATACCTATAGTTGATTCTAGATCACTAACGTGCCTAATTAATTTAACATTTTTTTAGGAAAATTAATGTAACAAATTGCAAGTTGCAAACTTAGGCTTTTTGTTCTCTCATATAGGAAGAAAGATAGCCACATGGCAAATCCAATTCAAGCTTGATAAAGTAGACCAAAGCGGTACCTATAAGCTCATACTAGCACTAGCATCTGCTACTCTTTCTGAATTGCAGATATATAGATTTTTCGTTTTTTCTTTTTCAATCTATGCTAAAAATTGATTAATTGTATTTATGTAAAATCTACGATCAGCAAGGTTTTTAAGCAAAAAGCTCGAGGACTTAAAGAAGGACATATTATGAATATAACATATAGAAGTAAAGGATGTAACATTGTATTTATTCTGTGTCACAATGACTTTGCAATTACACATAATAAATGTCGTGTTACACTCCATGCTTTTTACACATTACATTGTAAGACCGGTTATTAGTCAAAAATCGAAGATAAAGCTAGGTTTTTTATGTCAATATATTACTTTACAGGTTAGAGTAAACGATCCAAAGGCGAATCCTCCTCTGTTCACAAGTGGATTAATAGGGAGAGACAATTCAATTGCAAGACATGGAATTCATGGCCTTTATTGGCTATACAACGTGAACATAAAAGGAACTCGGCTTGTTGAAGGAGAAAACACAATATTTTTGACTCAACCAAGAAGTACTAGTCCTTTTCAAGGCATTATGTATTATCATATTCGTTTAGAAGGTCCCCCAACTTCTTCAACTTCGTAATTAAAGAGATCAATCAAAGTTTCATGCACCAATCAAAGGAAAAACCAGATGGGGTTTCATAAAATCTCAATTTTATTTGGGGAATTGAATGTATTTGGTCATTGATGCTTTGTAGAAGACATTGTAATTGTAGAAGTTTCATAAATTGATTTATAATCTATTAATGTGATTATGACTCATCACCAAACCACGTTGAAACCCTTCTTGAAATTACTATTTTCATCAAACGACTCTTTGTTGGATTTGAACTCTATTTCAACTATGGCACATGTTTGGTGTAAATGATTTGCCCCCTAGGCATATTATCTTGTATTAAAGTGCGCCTTAGGTGACTGAATGATATGAGAAATTAAGTAGTCAAGAAAAAAAAAGGTCATTCTCTCTTCTTTTCTTTTGTTTCTTTTTTTTTTTTATGAGAATAAAACAGTTTTTCTGTTAATTCATGAGCATTGAATGTCCAACAAAAATCGCAACAGCTTTTGGTAAATGAGATAAAAAATAAAATAAAATAAAGGTCTCAAAGTTAATAGCTCCAACGCCATTAAATGGTGGCCAACTTGAAGAAACCAAGTCCCGCCAAACTTCTCATCAAGTTTGTAAACGTTTTCTGTGTGATGAATAGATAGATTCTATATTTCAAAAAAAAAAAAAGAGAAAAAACATATTATAATACAGACACACACACATACATATATATGTATATATATATATATATGTTTGTATACTTCTATTATACCTACCCTGTCTACTTATCTAGATCTCTTACTGTCCTAACTCCTACCAAACAACGGATTGTTACTTCATCTTTTCGTTTTGTCCCTTCTTCCATCTGTCTCTCTTTCCTTTTTCACGTTACCAAACTTGTACATTTATAGGGTGTTTGGAAGGTGGTGGGAACCAGTGGTGAGAACCACTTTTATTGTAGTATATGAGAACTTTACACTGTAGTAATTTTTTTTATTGTTACTGTAGCATGTGAGAGCTTTTTACTGTTTATAACTGATTTTGTGGTGGGAACCGCAGTTCCCACCACTTTGCCAAACACCCCGTTATTTTGTCCCCTCATCACTCTGAGATATAAAATTAAGATTAAAAAATTGACAATATCATCACAACTTAAATAAGGTTGAAATGGAACTTTTTTGCTTTTTACGTACACTAGCGAAAAAATAAAATCTAGATTTTAGATGTTAAAGTTAGTCATCTTATAATGTGGTAACGTAATGTCAGCTTAAATGGTACATGACCTACCGCATTAACATCACTAATAAAGTGGTAAAATTGAACAAATCAAACCTTGTTGAAATTGTTAATAAAAAAATTAAAAAAACAAACAAACAAACAAATCAGGGACAAAATGGTCATCTTATTATAGGAAAATATTCTACTCAACAATTAACAGTAGGAAATCTAGCAAATTACTGACTGGAATCATGCCTATAATATGTTTTCCAATTATCTGACATAATTTTTTTCCAACCAATATTTTCTAAAATTGCCATTGGATTAATTGCAATGTGAGATTTGTTGGAATTAATCCAATTATAGGCTAATATATTAAATAAATGTGTATTATAGGCTATCAGATAAGCTTAGCCCAATTAAAGTGATCAATTTGAGTTTTAAACTTTTAAAGTATCATTAAGTGTGAGCCTCCTATGTGTAGAGACTAAAATATAAATACTAATTTTATAATAAGCTAAATTGAAAATTAAAGATTACTGTCAGGGTTAGCAGTTATATAAAGGAGTTGTGCTTCCCAAATCAATACGTATGTTTTTTTTCTGTCACCTATCTACAAAAAGATTACAGAAACATTCTCTAAAAGAGGACTTACATATCAAACTTGGAATATCCTCAACCTATAGATTCGGGAATCAAAATTTATCAATGGATTCAGGTTAGCTTCCGTATCTTATGAATTCTCTTGGTGATTTGACATGAATGATCCTAGTTGATGATAGTTTTCCCACAAAATTATGTTCTAAAAAGTAGTATCTAACGCCTCTTCATATTAAATCATTAGGAATCAATAATTTTCTAAATATGATTCTCATTGGAAAATTATCAAATTTAACAATGTATGGTTCTCTAAAATTGTTGAATTTTAGGACAATTTTTAAAGGTTTATAGGAAAATAATAAGAAAATATTTGACTCAACAATTTACAGCAGGAAATCTAGCAAATTACTGTCGGAATCATGCCTATAATATTTTTTTCCAATTATCTGACATAATTTTTTTTCAACCAATATTTTCTAAAGTTGTCATTTGATTAATTGCAATGTGGGGTTTCCTAGTATATTGATGGTTGTATTATCTACAAAATTGAGGCTAGATGCTAAATATTTTTGTGCCCGTGATTCTTTGTTTCTCAAAAGTTAAAGATGGACAAATAATATTGAGCACTATAAACATTTCTTTCTAATTCAATCACGTACTTACATGGTATGATTATAACATTTTACGTAAGAATACGGTCTGTTTAAGAACTCCAAAACCTACGTTAAGAATAAAATTTTCCAGAAAACAAAACAAACACAAACATACAAATGTCACAAGGAAACGTGATCCTCTCCATATATACCTACATATATATTCATATATATATATATATATATATATATATATAACTGCTCGTGAGCCAGTAAGTTGACCAAACAAACAAAGACACTTATCGTCACATATAGGAGGGGATCACAAGAAAGTGAAAGGAAAAGGGAATACTTGTCTTGTCTTCTAGTTCAAGGAAAGTTAGGCCTAAAAACAGTTAAAAAGTGATTTAACCTTAACGACTCCCCAAAGAAGTGTCCAAAAAAATTTTCACATGCCTATCTTTCACAACATTATTAGAATTCCTACAAGACCAAATTATGAACCGACCAATATTACTGTTAATGTTATGGTCATGATGATGATTCTCTCATTTTCAATGACCATTACCACTACAGAGTCTTTCCAACATGTGAAACTCACAAACAGAACTTTGCAGCAGCAGCAGCAGCCCACCAAGTTCAACAAGGTCTCCGCCCCCAACGACGTAAACGAGCCGGTGTCGTTTCCGGCCCTGCAACTGCATATCCAAGATCAATATGTAAGAAAGTCATTATACTATTATGTTTGAAAACATTTATTTAAAAATGATTTTTTTAAAAAAATTTTTTGCAGGTGGAGATGGACAATGGCATACTTAATCTAACGATATCTAATCCAGGAGGATCGGTCACCGGAATAAGTTATAACGGCGTTAACAATTTGCTTGCTCTTGAAAACGCTGAACGTAACAGAGGGTACATATACATGAAATTTATATATTTCACAAAAAAACACAGACATAATTATCAGCTTTACGTGAAATTTAAAAGTTATACATGTTGAGCAAAAAATCATAATCCGTCTTCTACTTGTCAAATATTTTATATCTTGTATGATATAATTATATGCGTCTATCTGTGTTTTTTTAAGATATTGGGACCTTGTTTGGATTGGAAATGGAAGTAAAGGAAAGAAGGGTTCCTTGGATAGGTATGTGTTGATAAATTGGTTCCTCTTTTTTATTTTCTTTTATATATATATATATATATATGTATATATATATATTTGTTATTTTCTTTTTCTTATTGTTCTTTTGTTAAAAAGCAGTTGATTCAAAGGAATTAAAATATGAGGCTAAAGCAGTTGGACTATATAATAAACTGGTTGTGACGATGATATTGCAGGCTTGAAGGGACAGATTTTAAGGTAATAGTGGAAAACGAGGAGCAAATAGAGGTATCGTTTACCAGAACCTGGAATTTCTCTCTGGAGGGTAAGATGGTCCCTTTGAACATAGACAAAAGGTAATCTATTAAAGTGTGATTGAGTTTTAGAATTCTTATTAATATAATGAACTTTGTTGCAAAAAAAAAAAAATGACTACCAAAAATACAACTGAAAATTTTTCTTTTCTTTTTTTTTTATTTTGTTTTATTTGGGAAAGATTCATAATGCTACGTGGCTCATCTGGATTCTATTCTTATGGGATTTATGAGCACCTAAATGGATGGCCTGCTTTCAACCTCACCAATACCAGAATCGCCTTTAAGCTAAGAGAAGACAAGTAATTTCCACCTGCACAAATAGTTCCCTTTAGTTTTATTTTTGTTACACAAATATTAATATTAATTCGTCATGTTATATAGGTTTCATTACATGGCTATATCAGACAACAGACAAAGGTATATGCCCCTTCCGGAGGATAGGGAGCCAGAAAGAGGCCAAGCCTTGGCTTATCCAGAGGCAGTGAAACTTATCAACCCCGTGGAGCCAGAGTTCAAAGGAGAAGTACTTTATTATATTTCGTCCGAATATTCACCCAATTTTTCCTTATTCTTTTACGAGAATTTTATGAAAAATAAAATTTCACAAAAATTATATAAAAATGCACACAAAGTCAAGTAGTCATGAGTTCAATATTTGTGAGAACTTGGAACACATGGAAATTAATGCTTAGCCCTTAAATTTCAAAAAGAAAATGGAGTTTTTCAATTAAAGTTAGGTCACAACACATTAGCCATAAAAAGAAAAAAGGGAAAAATTTTGCTGGACAAAATTTGTACAATATTAAGAAGGTCTTAGCTGAGGGAATTAAAATGAAATTTAAACCGATCATAATTTTTGTTTTCTAGGATGAAGCTGAAGCACTGGATTAGAAATGGGCATGCATAGGCTAGGTTGTAAAATTTATAGTGCAAAAGGTTACAAATTTAGTGTGAAATTGATGAGAAATCTCGCAGGTAGATGACAAGTACCAATATTCGAGCGAGAACAAGGACAACCGAGTTCACGGGTGGATATCCACTAACCCGCCCATGGGGTTTTGGCAGATCACTCCAAGCGATGAGTTCCGATCCGGCGGGCCCCTCAAACAGTGCCTCACTTCTCATGTGGGCCCGTCGACTCTCGCCGTAAGTACGTCTATCTTAAGAAATTTGCTAATCATCTCCAATGACCACTAAATCAAACAATATGAATAGAACGGTTTAAGACTTGGATTTAAAAGGGCGTGGTTTCGGTCCACGTACACCAAAACATTGTGATTCTACTAGTGATAAATGGCTATGTCAAATTATGTGGGTCTAGTATGTTGATACATATTTAGCCTCACATGTAAATTCATAAATAATCATAGTGGCACATATAGTACAATTTTACAAATTTTATATTTAAATGAGATATTGACCTCCAAACTGGAACTGGCGTGAATCAGATATTTCACAGTACACATTATTCAGGAGAGGATTTGATACTTGAGTTTGGACCAAATGAGCCATGGAAGAAAGTTTATGGACCGGTTTTCATCTATCTCAACTCTTTATTGGAAGCAGAACCTGACCCACTTCACCTGCTATGGGAGGACGCTAAGAAACAGGTTCCACCTTATTAAATAAATATATAAAAAAAATGGAACTATTTTTTTTTTTTTTTTTTTGTCAAAAGCCGTGTCATGTTTGATGAACTTTGTTTTTTGGCAGATGGAGGTTGAAGTCCAAAGGTGGCCTTATGCTTTTCCGCAATCAAAGGATTTTCCTACCATGGACGAGCGAGGCAACGTATCGGGTAGTTTACTACTCCTTGACAGGTTGTCACTTTTTTTCTTATTTCCTTCTTCTTTTTTTTTTTTGGTTTTACATCTTGCTAGATTTTTTGTAGAGATAAAAAAGGATAAATAACTATATTTAAGTGTTTACAAATTCTCTTCTAGTCAACAATTGTCTAGATAAAGTCACTTGATGAGATCCACTTATAGACTATGATGTTACCTTCTTCTAGAAGTCTTTACAGCAAATCTATCCTCGAGTTTTGTGTGTTTTATTTCCAAGTGTTTTATAACAAAAAATAGAGTTTAATTAAGACTGTGTGTTCTGCCTTTAGACCTAAGTTGCCCAAGACCCTTGGCTCTAATTGCATGGGGAGGGAGATAGGTATGGTTTTGGGTTGGGGAACTTATGGGCACGATTTCACTTATAATCTTTATTTTTTATTCATAAAATGACATATTTTATAATGTGTTATTTAAAAAAAACGCATTTAATTAAAGTATCATAAAATTTAATTAACACACTTTGGCTATCTAGGTATGTCAGCGACACGCAAATATCTGCAAATGGTGCTTTCGTGGGGTTGGCACCGCCAGGAGACGTTGGATCTTGGCAAAGAGAGTCCAAGGTAATATTCTAATTTTAGTTAGACTGCAAACTAATAAGTAATAACAACAACAACAATAATAATAAATTAATAAATAATGTCATGTAAAATAAATCATCACTTAAATATGCCTTAACATTTTATGTTATGACAGGGTTATCAATTTTGGAGCAGAGCGGACGAGAAGGGTTATTTCAGCATTAACAATATAAGAGCAGGCAATTATAATCTTTATGCGTGGGTCCCGGGTTTTATTGGTGATTATCGGTTTGCTGATCTTGTTGAAATAACTCCAGGTACCGTTTTAGAGTACTTAGAGTTATTAATAAGAATAAAAAGAAATTAAACATGAAAATGTTGGATTTCTTACCATTTAGTTATAATGTGACAGGCTCTGATATTAAAATGGGTGAGCTTGTTTATGAGCCTCCAAGAAATGGGCCAACATTGTGGGAAATAGGAATTCCTGACCGTTCTGCTGCTGAGTTTTATGTTCCTGATCCTAATCTCGAATATGTCAACAAACTTTATCTTAATCACACTGAAAAGTAATAAGCATACTCCTACATCTAATTTTAATTTTTCGTGCTAATATTGATATAGAAAACTTTTAATGTTGGATAGTTGAATTTTTAAAATTTGAGTCGGTGCACATGCCTTTATTACGCGATACGCGACTCTACTTTTATTCCCTTTAGAGAAAACTTGATGTTTGGATGTGAAAATAATCAGCTAGCTAATTGAGATAAACTAGCTAACTAATGAACATTTATTACTTTTTAGAAAAGTTTGTGCTTCTTAATAAGATTGCCATTACTTTTTTGATGGTAAACAAGATTTTCAAAAGTTTTTTGAAAACAAATGAAAAAACTTGGTCTAATGTTAATTATTTGGTAATAATGATTATCATATGAAGTTTGATAAGTGACAAGGATTTTCTTTTTTTTAATTAGCAGGTTCAGGCAGTATGGACTTTGGGAAAGATATGCAGACCTATATCCCGATGAAGACCTGATTTACACTGTTGGTGTCAATGACTATAGTAAAGATTGGTTTTTTGTTCAAGTCACCAGGTATATCATTCTAGCTTCTTTTGGAAAAATGTATATACATATCACTGAGAAATAAAATAAAAATAAAAAAAAATTATGCAAGCTGTTGTAACTGCTCTATCTAATTATTTTGAAGTCAATACTGTATTTGGATTTGGTGATTGCCATAATTTCAGGAATATTTGACATATTGGGATTGAGTTGGCATAAGTGGAAAAAAAAAGAATGTATTTCATATGATAAGGTCTTGTTTGTTTTGCAGAAAGAAAGATAATAGCACATACGAAGGGAGTACATGGCAAATAAGGTTCAGCCTTGCCAGTAATGTGGATACAGCACAAAACTACACGTTACGAATAGCTCTAGCCACTGCACATTTTTCGGAATTGCAAGTAAGTTATATTGGAACTGACTCTAACGTCTCTTTATTCATGTTTTTACAATAATATTATACCGTATAAATTAAAATATTATATCAATTAAAATATTATATCATTAATTATGTGAATTAAAATATTTTAATTGACGTGGCGTAATATTACTACGGAGACATAAAAGGGAACATAAAAAGACAACATATAAGCTGAATCATATTATATTTTGTTTGTTTTGGTACAAATTAAACTTTTAAATTTTTTTTTACTACTCGAACTTGTCATATAGTTGCAATTTGGCCTCTAAACTTTTAATTTTGACAATTTGAACTTTATATTTACAAATTTGTTGCAAACATTAATGACACGTGACTTGTAAATAGGTCATTGATTAATGGCATTCTTTATCTATTTTAATTTATTGGGGAATAAGTATTTTAAGTTATATTTTATTAAAACATTAAATTTTATATAATTAACTCTGTTTTAAATATAAATTTCGTTTGATATGTTTTCTTTAAATCTTTCATATTATTAACATGTATAAAAAATTCCTTTCCAAAAAAATTTCCATCAAAAAGTTAATAGTGTTATTAATCGGAAGGTTTGCTATAGATTTTAAATTTAAGAAAAAAATTTGTCCAAATTAAAAATTCAAACAGCTTTATTACAACAATAAAATAAGTTCAAATGGGCAATGGCATTTGGCCGAAGCCTATATATGGGAAAATTGGATAAAAGGGCCATCCAAAAAATTTAATTAAAAAATGACCTCTTTTTTTTTGCACCAAAAATCAAATTTTTCGGACAAAAAAACTGTTCCAGTTTTTTTTTTTATCTTGTTGAGGTCTCTTTTTTTGCTTCAGTTTTTTTTTTATCTTGTTGAAGTTTTTTTCTTTTATTTTATTTTAGATAATATGACAAGGAAGCTATTTATCTAATTTTAAAATTTCTTGGTCTACTTATAAAAAAAAATACCAATTTCTAACAACATTTTCTCTTTTTTATCTCTCTTAAATTTAGGTTCGGATTAACGACCCAAAAGCAATTTCTCCTTTATTTAGCACTGGAGTAATAGGAAAAGACAACACCATTGCCAGGCATGGAATTCATGGGCTGTATTGGCTTTATAACATAGACATTCCAGGGACTCAGCTTTTTCCAGGAAACAACACAATTTTCTTGACCAGAATAAACAGCACCAGCCCTTTCCAGGGAATTATGTACGACTACATTCGCTTAGAAGGTCCTGTTGGTAATTTAAGTACAAATCTAGGTTTACATTTTTAGCGGAAAAAAAAAAGGAAATTTATTTATTAATATTATCATTCCTATTAAATAAAAGAAGGATCAATCCTCGATCCTTTATTTGTAATTTACTCATTCAAACAAAAAGGAATAAAACATGCTTATATATTATATAAGATCATATTAATTATTTGGATCACAAATTTCGACCTTCCCAAACAATTCAAAAACTTTTTATGTCAAAAAAATATTCTTTCAAGAGAACTTATAAAGATCTATTTCCCCTCAAATCTCTGAAAATACGGTAGGAAATTCTCAATCCAAAACCAGTACTTTTTAACAAATTCTGAAAAAAAAAAAACCCGTCAAATTCTTTATTTATAGATGTTGGGATGGCGCAAAGTAATTATTGACCTTAAATCTTAGTCTTGATCTTCAATTTATACGTTTTATTTGTTCTGTCTATTTTCGACCATCAAATCTTTTCATCGGATGTGGCATCCTTTTAAGTGGATTTGACCCAACTTATTTCCTTTTGCTTGTTTTAATGTGATTGAAATCTCACACACCCGTTTTAAGTCTTTTATCAAAAACGTCATCGTTCAACTTAATACATATGTCGTCAATTACTCTATCGTTTATTTTGTTCCCCACTTAATTAATTACTTCAGCTTGTTACAACGTTATTAGGCAACCACACATGAATGCTGAAAGCTTAGACTTTTTGGTCCATCACCTTCATATAATCAAGAGGAAGTGATGTAGAAGTAACGCAATTATTCCTCCCAAAAATTGTGTCTGGTGAAAAAGACATAATCAAATTTTTTAAACACTATCTAGGACCGAACTTGAAAATTTACCCCAAGCACAACTTTTTTAACTCCTTATTTTGAGGAGTCCCTTACAAATTCATGGGTGTAACCAATGGACCAGCTTATACATCCTACTCGGATACCAATTGACGTAAGAGTGATGCACCATTCCTCCTAAAAGTTGCAATTAATGTGAGAGGCCAAATCAAATTCTTTAAACTTCACCCAAAACCAAGAATCCACACACTACTCGTTTGGACCTTTACTTCAAAAAATCCTTTACGAATTCGTGGGTGTACTTAATGGACGAACTTAAGCACTTCTTCAAACTCAAGCCACGTAGATTGCCTTCCAAGTTCAAGATTGCCCTTGCATCAATAATAATTAGGTCTGAAGCAACATTCTCTCTGTGCGTGTGTATATATATGTATCTTCTCCAAAAAAAAAAAAAAAAAGGTTCTACATAATCTAATTACCGTATATGGACAACATGCATCAAGTGTTTTGATGCTAATTTTAACATATGCTACTACATTTAAACGAAAATTTAACATTACTATAATATATGTCAAATATTTAATTACTATTTGTTGAATTATTTAATTACTCTTTCATTTGACTATTTCTACAATGGCATTTTAAAATTATTTTAAAACTAAATATTTACTTTTACAACTTAAAGCTCAATCATTATCACAAAAAGTCCAAAAATTTGTAAAATGGCACTATATGTAAGTATGTTATTCTTCATATATTTTTTATGTCCAATTAGAATATTGATATTAACATTTGCGTTAAAGATGACATCAACCAACTTCTGACTTTTACTGCAAGCACCTTCTAGTGGTCACACCCCATGATCCTTTTATGTCCAACAGTAGCTCCAAAAAGTATAAAAAGTAATTCACACATTTGTCATGGCCTTTATATTTTATTATTTTCTTGGTGGAAGCTTCTAGTTTTCATGACAAGGAATATCCACACGCCTGTGACATGTAGTGACGACTGAGTAAAGAAATTGTCCAAAACCATAGACAAAAGCCACTAGTAAAAGAAACTTTCAAAAAAAAAAAAAAAAGGAAATGCGAGCTCTTTGCGTTCAAGTAAAGTATACCTAAACGATTCTTGCAAACCATGCAATATGTCCCTTTATATTCATGCCCATATCTACATATTTCGAATATGTATGCACAAACACATATGTAACCAAACATTCTAGATCTTCTCAACTATACTTTACTTTAGAGCTTGGTAACTTTAGCTCAAAAAAATTACTATCTTTAATATATATTGTTTGTTTATATTTAATTATTGCCCTTTATATAAGATTTTACTAGGGGAGCGAGGCCCTGACAACGATGTCGTACAAGGGGGTGGAACTGTGTATTAAAAAGCATCACGTAAGTTTTTTTTTCTATTTGAAATAAAATCATCATGTAAGTTAAATTTCACTCTTTGTAATTAATTAAAAAACAATTGGTGATATTTTATTGATAATTCTAAGCCATTATTAGAATTTATAATATATCCGGCATCGTCTGTGATTTGTAGGTGACTGTGGAGAATGGCATTCTTCAAGTAACGTTGTTAAAGCCAGATGGAATCGTTACTGGAATAAAATATAATGGCATCGACAATCTACTTGAAGTTCTTAACGAGAAAGATAATAGAGGGTATACAATTATATGTATGTGTGTGTGTGTGTGTGTGTTTGTGTAACTAAATATTCAATTGAATCAATACTAACATTTAAAAAATATAACCCCAAGAAGTTTAATAGTTAAGTAAATTATTATTACACCATCTTAACGCCAATGTTAAACTAAACAAGTGTTTCGTTCTATTTTTTTTATATGTTATACGGAAATATAGTGCCCTATATGTTATAGATACAGTCTTATTATAATCAATTAGCAGTAGTGCTGTGGATATGTTATATATATGTTTTATAGAACTAAAAAAGCTGTGAATTTGAAGCTTGAACTGAATTAATGTGCAGGTATTGGGACCTTGTTTGGAATAAAACGGGAAGTACAGGAACCACAGGAATATATGATAGGTATCGAATAGTACGCATATAGTAATATAGTGCGCCCCTTGTATGCATATTTACTTTGATCATCATTGTTTTTATCTGAAAGGAAGTACATGGATCACCATTATCAAATCCCAAGTTTCAATGAACCATCGTAAACTTTTATATAATACCGTAATGGTAGATTTCATAGCAGATTCTCAACAATCGTGATAACTTTCCATGATTGTTAAAAATAATCGTGGAATCCATAAGCTCTAATAGTGAGGATCTATATAAGACTATATTTATTTCTCTTTCGTATCATCTCCATGACAATAATGTTTGTGCATTAATTTCATGTTTAAGTAATTAAAACATCAGAATTGTGCAGAACCGTCCTTTGATCTAAAGCTTGTTTTAAATGAACTGGTTTTGCTAAATTTAAAAAGAAATATATATGATTTTGATCAATCATTAATTGAATTTTTTGCAAATGATATTGATTGATTTTTCGTAAATTATTATTTGTATGTGATCAATTAAACACCTTTGAGACACCATGAGCAAAAAATTTGAGTCCATGGTGGATATTGATGTTGGTAAATCAAATGAATCACTATATTTCTAGTTTATCAATTTTCAACTACGTAACCATATTATTCTTAAATATGAAATTAATATATCTAATTTTTAATCCTTTCAATATTTTCCCAATGTTTGAAGCCTCTAAAATTCCAAGACAAGAATTTGCCTCCTCCACCCCGGACTGCTTTTGAAATTTTCTTCCCTAAAAAAGAAAAAGAAAAAAAAGAAATAACAGTTAAAGAGAAAATAAAAAAAAAAGCCCAAAAACAAGTCACGAGGGGAGAAGACAAAATATCAAAAGAAACAAATTGGAGCTTTTCTAGATCTGAGAGAAATTCAACAAATTGAGGAAGATCTCGTCAGAATGATTGAAGGCCTAGAAAGATGGTTCTGAAA
The DNA here is from genome assembly GCA_946598075.1 of Artocarpus hirsutus. Taxonomy (NCBI): domain Eukaryota; kingdom Viridiplantae; phylum Streptophyta; class Magnoliopsida; order Rosales; family Moraceae; genus Artocarpus; species Artocarpus hirsutus. The sequence continues at coordinate 43,304 of CAMOHE010050122.1, forward strand.
ATATTTAGTTGAGAAACAGATTTCATAAAGAGAGTGAGTGGGTGGAAAATAGAGTTAAAAAAGGTCATTCCCTAATTTTCAAAATTTTTTGAGACATTAACTTTTATGTTTGAGTTGTTCAAAATTAGCACCTCCCACCCCCTATTTCCTCATAATTTTTGGAGATTATTAAAATGCCTCTTCGTTGAGAGAGAGAGAGAAGAAAAGGTAAGTTCTTCTTTATAGTTTGTTTAATTTCTAACAAACCAACAAATCTCGATACATTGAAGAACATGCATGATACATGATCATACATTTGCATTTATACGCATATTTCTATATACATATATATATATATTGCAGGATTAAAGGGACAAAATTCGAGGTCATAGTGGAAAACGAGGAACAAGTAGAGATTTCATTCACAAGAGATTGGAATCCCTCTCTTGAAGGCCAACTTGTCCCCTTACACATAGACATAAGGTGAAAAACCTTATTCATGATATATATAAAGCTACGTTAATGCAAAATCTTCGATAATCATCATTACAATAAAACTATATAATAATTTATGTATTTTCCATGGATAAACAAAATTTCAGGTTTGTAATGCTTCGTAATTCGCCAGGCTTCTACTCCTATGCCATCTATGAGAAATTGAATGAATGGCCTCCTTTCAACCTTCCCCAGACCAGGATTGTATTCAAGCTCAGAAAGGACAAGTACTATATATAAATATTCTTGTTAATTAATTTATTTATATAAATATACATTTTCTTCTATGATTAAAATTTTGATTTTTGGGTTGTTTTTAGGTTTCAGTACATGGCAGTAGCAGACAACAGGCAAAGATACATGCCTCTTCCTGATGACCGACTACCGGATAGAGGCCAAGAGCTTGCGTACCCTGAGGCTGTCCTACTTGTGAACCCTATGGAGCCCCAGTTCAAGGGAGAGGTAACATAAGAGTGTGTGTGCCTTGTGTGTTCCTCATGAATGTGTACTACTACTACTCACAAGCATGAACGATGTTAGGAGGCACTTTTGTTGCTTAGCACCGCCCTATAGTAATATTAGATGGGACGTATAATATAGAGTCCATAAGTGGAGTCAACATTTAATATTAAATAAGGTGCTCAACACTGGTGGCTCTTTGAACATTTTTCCATACGTATATAGGTGAAGCTTGTACTCGTAAGAAAATAAAGGAACTAGTATCATTAGTCATATACTATCACGCACCGAGTTAATTTATGTACTCACTGATTTTGTCTTCTTTAAAAAATGTTAGTTTTGTGATTGAAAAATTAAGACGTTTTTTCTTCCTTTTTTTCCGTAACATTTATCCAAGAAATGAGGCATAAGGCTTTCCTTTGGGTCTAATCTATACATTATTTGAAGATTCTGAACCATGCATATATACATAAAATAATCATGTCAGCCTGAATTACTTATGATGAGATTAGGAAAACAATAATATTGATTTATGCAGGTGGATGATAAGTACCAGTATTCGTGTGAGAACAAAGATTTGAAGGTCCACGGGTGGATATGTGATGACCCACCAGTGGGATTCTGGCAGATTACACCCAGTAATGAATTCCGATCTGGTGGACCTCTTAAGCAGAATCTCACATCTCACGTCGGACCCACTAACCTTGCTGTAAGCATTTGACCAACAAAAACCGAATTTTTCTTTTCAAATCCAAAGTTTAAGAATATGTTCTCCATTATAGGACAAATTATATACACAAATAATTTTTAAAAAAATTATATTAACACTAAAACAAGGCCTAGATGAGTTTAACTTTATGCGAAGAATTGACATATACACTCGCATATATATATATATATATATAATGGTGAAAATATATATACAAATAGATGTTTCTTAGCGCTCACTATGCTGGAGAGGATATGGTGCTAAAACTCCAACCCAACGAAGGATGGAAGAAAGTATTTGGCCCCGTTTTCATTTATGTTAACTCCGTTCCAGATGGAAGTGATCAGTTTCATGCTCAGCTTTGGGATGACGCTAAAATGCAGGTCTACTACAAATCATCACTAGCTATATAGTACTCATTACTACACTAATTATATATATAAATATAAATATATGTAGGTCCTGTACAAAATTAACCAATTCCATTGCGCATTCAGGCGATGATTGAAGTACAAAGCTGGCCTTACACTTTTCCAGCCTGCAAGGACTTTCCATCATGTGATGAACGGGGTTGCCTCAGTGGTAGATTGTTAGTGAGAGACCAGTAAATACTTCCCCTAATATTACTTTAGGTAAATTAATTGTCTTCTAGTGATCATATAAAAATTAATTTATAATTCTCTGTACCCTTAAATATTTTAAGGTACATATCTAATAATGACATATGTGGAGATCGTGCTTACGTGGGCCTGACACCACCCGGTGATGTTGGGTCGTGGCAAAAGGAATGCAAGGTGATTTCTTTTTTTCTTTTTTTTTTTTCATTCTTTGAGTAACTTAAAGATAAGGAGGTTTAAGTAAATAACATGTTTACAGGCACACATACACTTACAATTCAATTAAAAACAAAGAAATTCAAATTATTAAAAAAAAAGACAACAAAACAAAAATTAGTTAATTTGGTGAGCTGATCAGCATCTTATCACAAGCAGCGCTATCAAATGAACTATTTCGGTCTTTATCCTTTGAACGAGCTCACATTGCATGTATGAAGCATTTTATTTGAATTTTGCATCCATAAATAACGATCCAGGGCACTGTAATACTTTAACCTCAAAATAAAATTTATCAAAATTAAAAATTTATACAAGTAAATTGTCAGTTTGCAAAAATTTCAAGCAACATCAGTTACCCTTTTAAACAATGCTATATATTACATTTTCTACAAATACAAGCTCCAAGATACATGCTTGTAAATATCGATATAAAGTATGCACATATAAGTACACATTTCCCATGTAAGATATCACTCTTATAATTAATCTATGGCATCTTAATATTTCCTTCATCAATATATTACTTCCTTTCTACAGGGTTATCAGTTCTGGACAAGAGCAGATGAGAGTGGATATTTTTCTATTGGTGATGTTCGTGTGGGTGAATACAATCTTTATGCATGGCTTCCTGGTTTCATTGGAGAACACAAAAATGACGTTGTCATTTGCATAACTGCAGGTCTTCTCTAGAAGTTAATACTAAACACATGAGTCCACATCAAGTATTTTGCAAATAAACTTAATTATCAATAATTAATGTACACGCATGCTATGATTGATTAACGTAAAGCTAGGTAATTAGGAATGCAGGTTGCGATATTGACGTGGGTGATGTTGTGTTCGAACCTCCAAGCTATGGACCCACATTGTGGGAAATAGGTGTTCCTGATCGCTCTGCTGTTGAATTTTATGTCCCTGATCCTAATCCTAAATACGTTAACTCTCTTTATCTTAATCACCCTGACAGGTAATTTGAAACTAGCCAACTTATTTTCTACTTTTGGACGAAGCTTATGAAAATGGAATATAAACAAGAACATGATCAATGTGACCCTCGGCAAAGCTGTATAAGCTAACACGTAATGCATATAAACTTCAAATTTCAAAATTTAATAAGACTAATGTTGTTGGTCATGAAAATTACAAGTATTATGGGACGTGTACAAGTACTATAGTAAAAGCTTAAGCAAAATATATTTTCTTTTTTTTGGTTACTTTGGCAGGTTTAGGCAGTATGGATTATGGGAAAGATACGCAGAGTTATATCCTGATCAAGATTTAATCTACACTGTTGGCGTTAGTGACTATAGTAAAGATTGGTTCTTTGCCCATGTTACCAGGTTATAACATATTAATTGCCGCCAACATTTCCTTTTCACTTGTCACAAGCATCTTAATTAGTAAAGTTTTCTTTTTTTTTTTTCTTTTTTTCTTTTTTTTTTCTGAATGACAACAAGAAAGGCCTTGATATTTCTGAGCCATATGCAAACAAGCCTTTTTGATGTGTGATGATAGGAAAAATGCTGATGGCACATATCAAAGCACTACTTGGCAAATTAACTTTCTCCTTGACAATGCAACTCCTAATGGAACTTTTAAACTACGCATTGCCCTTGCTACTGCAAATGTCTCGGAATTACAGGTAAGTATTAGTCAAACTTCAAACTGTAAAATTATTTATATTTCCTAAATTTTTAATTTTAATAAATTACTCTCATATTTAAGAAAGCATTTCAAGGTGCCTCTAAACAGTCGATGGATGTTGAAGATTGTATAAATTTGATCAGAAACACCCTTGTATACACTATCACGTGCACGAAAGCGTTTTCTTTTAAATTTTAAGATCATTCATTTACTTAATATTACTCTATGCAACATTTTGAATTTATTCCGTTAAATTCAAAAGTAATTACTTTGCAACATTTTAAATTTATTTATGAAATTCAAAGGTAATTGCCACAATTAAACAAGCGAGACGGAGGGAATTAGACCATCACTAAATGGGAAAAAAATAAATAGATCAAAATGTATACCTACTCAAATGAAAACAAAATTTACTTTTGCATAAAATGACATAAAGAGAAATACGAAGCAACAAAGAGAACAAAAAACAAAAGCGAAAAGAAAAAGAATAATCTAAGAGTGGAGTAAAATTAAAAATTTAAATGTTCAAAACAAACATTTATTTCTAAAAGTATGTTTTTACTTAGAATTAAATTGTGTTATCTATTGTAATTTTTTTTATTAAGGGGCACTTAAAAAAAAAACACAATGTTCCATGTCGTCTTGCAGCCTCATAACCCTTTAATATAAAATATCTTTCAATTTTTATGCACAGGCATCATACGTAACTATTAATTTAATATTCACGTCCCCATTTTCCTCTAATTAACCAGAACTTTCTCTTTTTTCTTTTTTCTTTTTTTCCCAATGAAAAAGGTTCGAATAAATGATGCCCAAGCAGAGCAGCCACTGTTTACGACAGGTGTAATCGGAAACGACAACACAATAGCAAGGCATGGGATTCATGGTTTATACCGGCTATTCAACGTAGACGTACCAGGATCGGTGCTTGTTGAAGGGAACAATAAAATATTTCTAACACAAAAAATGTCCACCAGCCCCCTTCAGGGCGTCATGTATGATTATATCCGTTTAGAAGGTCCTCCTCCATCTTCTGCCGACTAAATAAATTTGCCTTGTAATTTACTTTTATTACGATAAAGTCCTTAAGCTATGACTTTTTGACATACAAAAGCCCTTGTAATAAACATATTGCGTAACGTACTATGTCACGAGGAATTATTTCTGTACTTGTTCTGTTGCTGGGGGAATATGGATTGTGCAATATTAAATTGGTGTCGATCACCTAACTGCACCTTAAGCAAATTATTTAATAATAGCAATAAATTATTAAAACCTTTATAGAGTAAATGAAGTTTCAAAACTCTAACAGACAACAGCTCTACGTTGCAGTAACTTATTATAACTATTAATAGCATAAATTTATATTGTTTACGGTTGTCATTAATAACATAAATTCATACTGTTCACATAGGCTTGTAACTAATAGGTTTAAATCTAAAGTTTAAAACATCATATTAATTTAAAGGTTAAGGTGCCAAATTGTATGCATAATTGTGTCAAGACCTACTTGATAAAAATAAAATAAAATAATATACAGAACAGAGGCACCTTAATCCTAGGTAATATTGCTATATATTTATAACAGAGAAAGAAACATTCCAAAAATTAAGAAAATAATAATAATAATAATAATAAACAACAAAGATGAAGAAAGAAATAAAACAAATTAGGGAGACTTTTGGATTGTGGTTTTGGCCTCCTCGGCAGCATTAGCAGCGTAAACCTGCATCTTCTCAGCCCCGAGGTCTGCTTGCGTCGCTTCCCTTTCGTTTCTCGCCGTCAACTTCTTTGCCTGTCCAGTGCGTGTATTTATATACATACATATATATATATAATTTAGTCTTGTTTTGGTTAATCAACCAATTAATAAAATACTAGAATTATTATACCTGACCAAAAATGGAGGCCTTAACGTACTGAAACCCCTCCTTCAAGGAGACCACGAGGGACAAGCAGTCCTCCTTCATCCGACTCGACAACGTGTCCTGTCGCCTCCTACTCCCCACGGCCGATGAGGAGGTCCGCGCAGGAGACGTCCCTATATTCTCTTCCATCCTTTTGTTCAGAAATCAATTTCACTCTATATTGATCTGCGCTGCCAGTGTTTGGGAAGAGAAGACTGCTAGGTGAGCATAAAGATGCATCGCAGATACGTGTGTTTGAATTTTGTCTCTTCTTGTTGATGACGCATAACTTGTCTCAGTTGTCTGTGTTCTGTTCAGACACGTTTTTATGTTGCTTTTCAGCCCTCCGCTGTACGTGGCAGCTCCAAAACTTGTCCACGACCACGAGATTCTGATGGGCTCCATTTGGTGGCTGTTTTGGGCTCTTCGAATTTCTAACAGCCCGCTTTGTAAAAACGAACCAAGGACAGCATTATGGCCTTTTAACAGACTACGGCAGGTGGCGGCGGCAGAGACGGAATTAAGAATTTTTGCCATAGAGACTAATAACTAAAACAAAATTTTAATTATAATCAATATCTATCCATTAAGACAACAGCTTTACTCAATGGGTTTTCAGGTTTTTTCATGTCTTAAAAATGAGAAATTTATAATGATTTTTTTTAAAATTGAATATATGAACAATATAAATGTTAGATATATAACTAACAATCTTTACATTCAATATAACACTTCGAGCACTATTTTTTAAAAATTTTTATTTTTTTCAAAACAAAATATTTTCATCTATTCTAAAAACACTATTAAATTAGCCTTTTTTATTTGCACTCTTTGCTTCTATCGTAGAAAAGGTGAGATTTTTTTTCCACTATGATATGTGAGTCTCTAATATTATATATAAGACACGAGACAAGATAAAAAAAAGTAGAAAGAATGTACAGAAAAGGAAAATGATAAGTTTTTTCTTTCTTTTTTTTTAATAAAAGCATTTATCACGTATTGGACCCACTTTATTAGGCTATTAAATTAGATTATGTATTTTTTCCTTTTAATATCAATTGAGTGTGAGATTTTAAAATTTGAGAGCTATAGTTTAGTGGGAGCTATTTGTAATAAAGCAAGCTGCTATATACATACATCTATATGTAATATTTGAAAAAAAAAAAAAGTGAGCAGGGGCTTAAGGCTCCGCTCGACTTATACTAGCTCCATATTCCTCTCGTTCATAATGAGATTGTAATTAGAGCGGTGGAAAAAACCATAAAACCTTAAAACCAAACCAATTCGTTGGCTTTCAAACCGCCAATTCAATTTTAAGTCATAACCGTTTTTCAACGATTTGAGCTCAGACTAAACCAACTTAAGACTAAACCAACTTAAGAACAGCCTAGTTCAGTTTGCAAAAATTTATGAAACTATCCAATTCAGTCCGATCTCCTTACATAAACAATCCAGTGCAGTTTGTATGTTTTCAAACCCTCAAAACAATACAGTCTACAAAACAAGGGTTAGGGACCGCACCAAATCATGTATGCCTCCGGCTGTAATTATGTCTCTCAACGAGCCTATCAAATATAACTTTGGGCCACTACGAGTTGGACTACTTGAATGCTACTAATAGATAAAAGCATGAGTTGGGTTCTTTTATCGTTCTATATAAAGTGGCAATAGATTTTTTTAAGCGCTGGGCATGAATGTAAGGACATCACTGATCCTTCTTTTTTTTTATTAGTAAAAACAATAGTGTACCCAATCTTCAGAATGTAGTATTATTTCCCTTGATGTATAAAATATATATAAACTCTTTTTATTTGTATTTTAACAACAATAACACGAGTGACAAAAAAAATGAAAGTCACTGAACAATTTAATAGTGTGTTTAGCTCTTAGCTAGAAATAATTAATTATAACCAACAAACAGTGTAAACTTTCAATAGCTACAATAAAAAAGCAAAAATTTGTTGCAGCGTTTTTAACTAAAATTAATTATAATTACACCTCCCAATACTAAATAAGCCAGTTAGGCTATTGGATTAGTGGATGAAAGTATATGTTGCATGTTAGTGGAACTTTGGTCTACGGTGATGATTTTTTTAATCTTTTGGGAGAATAAAATGGCGGTTTAAGTTAAATGCAAACTTGTAACAAAAAAAAAAATATATATATATATATATATATGTATGTATGTATATACGTGTGTTTGTGCGTGCATGTAATTTTTTTTAAACGAACCGTGATAGTCAAGTCGCCCTCTATCCATGTTAGTTATGTTCCCAATATCCGCAAAGAGATTTAAATTTTATGTATAATTTTTAGTGTTTTAAACAGTGTGTCTGATGATTGTTAAATAATATCCAATTAATGGCTTAATACCATGTCACCTGACATTTCGAAGAAGTTAAATAAAAGCATTTTAAATTTTTATACAATTGTTGGTTTTAGAAAACAGTTTTGAAAATAAACAAGTAAAACACAACAACATAATGGGTTTAAAAAATTTTTCTAAAACCAGCGGATCTGTCCCATGATATTATATAGATTGACAAGAAAAATAACCATTAGAAATGATTATGTAATTAAAATTCAACTTTAATCGTGTAGACATCGACTATTTGCTCCTCTTTTTTTTTTTTTTTTTTACTCGTTTGTACGTAGAAAGAAAGAAAATAACGAAAAAAAGCGATGGGGGCATAATAGTCATTTCGCCCATTTCCCAATCCGTCGCCGCTCTCTCGCCGCTATATAAACCCCCGAGCTACAAAAGCTAGGGTATAAAAAGCCCCAAATCTCTCCGCTCCAAAAAAATTTCCGAAGCAAACGTTCACAGAAGAAGAAGAACAACAACAACACATCCGAAGCAGCTCGGTTAAGCTCAGCTCGCCACCAAATTTGTAGCTCCAAATTTCCTCTCTCAATTCCTATTTTTCATTCACAAATTTCTTTCCTTTTTGTCTTTTCAATCATCGTTCGTAAATCTCCATTATATCCGCAGATTCAAGAATCTGAAATGATCTTCTCCGCAAAATTCTCGTTGAAACAGGAATGTTTTGCGAACTCTGTGTGTTTATCTGATGCGTTTTTATGGCAGATCGCGTGCGGTGACGCGGAATAATGGCGACGTTCGAGCTTTATCGTAGGTCGACGATCGGGATGTGCCTGACGGAGACGTTGGATGAGATGGTTCAGAGTGGCACTCTCAGTCCCGAGCTCGCCATTCAGGTTCTCGTCCAGTTTGACAAGGTCTGGTGTTTTTGTTTTTCTTTTTTGTTAGATCTGGTTCATATTTCCCCTTTTTTTGGGATCGGTTTTGTGATTTTATTTATTTCATTTTCTTTTTTTGGGCTTCTACAGTCTATGACGGAAGCTCTGGAATCCCAAGTGAAGAGCAAGGTCAACATCAAGGTGAGATTTTGAACAAAGGTTATTGGGTTGTTAACTGTTAGTTCGTGCGTTATTTTATTTGCTAATTTTTTTCTTAACATTATTGTTTCTGAAAGTTTCTGAGGCGTTATACTATGTGTAGTTTTAATGTACGAAGTGATTGAAATGAATAATCTCAATTCGCAAAACAGTCCGGTTACTAAGTATGAAAAATTATAGTTATAAGCCTCGCCGATGAATTTATATGGGTTGTTTATCATTACAAGGTATAATATGTTTTATTGGAATCTTCTTGTTCAAAGATGTATCTTTCAGTAAAGTAGTTTTGTGAGAAGTGGGGCTCTTCTTATTGGTTGACTTCGACTTTGAGGTCCAGGTTTTAAATTTTTTCACAATGGATTGGTGCCCTCGTTGAATTGGCTTTATTGTTGATAACGCGTGCTCGAAAGTGATACGCATCTTTCATTTGACTTTGTTTGTGGTAGAAGAAAACAGTTTTTTGATGGTATATCATTAGTGTCTCTGTAGGAAGGAGCATCTACCGACATGGTTGTTTATTCTACAGAGTCTGTGAGAAGTTATGATGGGCTAGTAGGGGTGTAAACTAAATGAAAGCTAATAAAGTATTTAAGGTCCCCCCCCACAATTGCTAAGAAGTCACCCTGTTAAGTTCCGAATTGTTAATTTGTACCAGTTGATGACTTTATAGTGCCAGTTGGTCTCTGAATCTTTATAGGACCATAGACTAGTATTTATGATTTTTAATAATTTGTATACGATTCCTTTTCTTGGAGGATTGCCGGTCCTCCTAGTTTGAATTGTGTTTCATTTTCTTTGCCTTTCTTTAAGAAATTGCTCTTAGGGTTTAGGATTTTAACAGAATGTATTCATTATTGTCCAAAAAAGAAAAAAGAAGGAATGTATAGTTTAGGATGTTTATTTATAACAACGTGCTTTTGCATTTGGAAAATTAACTCTGGAAATGAAAAGGTGAATTAATAAGATATATCATATGTCATATTGTCATTAATGTTCACCTTTCCTAAACGGAAAGAGAAATAAAGTGCAGGAGGCTAGCTGTTCTGGAAGGGCTGTGCTCAAAATACATGAAATTAATCTTTAAGACATGTTTTCCATGCAAACTTCATATTCATGGTCTTCAAAATGTTCCATCAAATATTCATAAACTAAGCTCGCCATTGTTTACGGACATACATAGACATGTTGACACATTATGGAGGGGAGAGATCTGTAATTTCTCATTTCTCATTGTAAACTACGAGTATGTAGCTTTAACCCTTGTTGGATCTCTTTTTATGAGTATGCTTGTGTAAGGAATGTCCATTTATTATTCAATTCATTTAATTCCTTTTATATGATGTTCTTTTATTTCAAAAATAGTATATATATGGATGTTCTACATTTGTTTTTCGTCTCCATTTCAATGCTTTATTCGTTTTTATTTATTGGGAATATTTTCAGTTGTTATCTGTAAACTTTTATAATGAATTTTAAAGCTTTACAGTTTTGGCACCAACGAGAGTTTATCATATATTACTTTTTTGGGGGTTGCCTTGCCTTAGCCCGTATGTTATGCTTGTTTTGGTAGAAAATAATCGAGGCACTTTTTGACCAATTCTTGGCTTAACTAATAGTTCTTAGAATTAATTATTTTTTGCACTTTTCTATATGGTTTTTGTACAATCTTTGTGGTGATGCTCTTGGCTGCTCTCTTCTTTTCTGCCTGTAATTCTGTATGTAATTCTGAAATGCATGGTTAAAAGAACAAAATTGCTTCTTGGCATTCGTATTTTAACGTACATTGTCATACTTGATTGCTGCTAGTAGTGAGTAAAATAGTTATTGTATTGTGATGGAAAAGTAATAGAAAATAAAATAGATGGATGTTGAAAATGGAACCAGAAAAGATAAGGAAGAAATCTGAATATTTTCTTCTTATTTTTGAAACAACAGATGATACAAATTAATTGGAAAATTGAGAGTGATTCTAGGACTAATTTTTGGAACATAAAATCAAGATTTTTCTGATTTTTTGATTTTATGTGATTCCCTATTTATTCAAATGATAACAATCAAAATCCTTGATTTGTCTTTCCTGATTTTATGTGATTCCCTATTTATTCAAATGATAACAATCAAAATCTCTGATTTGTCGACACTCCCCCTCAAGTTGGCGCAAAGATATCAATCATGCCCAACTTGTCAACTTGTACTTCGAACGGCTGCCTCATCAAGCTCTTGGTGAAGATATCTGTTACCTGCTTCAAAGTGGGAACAAAAGGAGTACAAATTATCCCTTCTTCAGGCTTCTCTTTTATAAAATGTTTATCAATTTCAACATGTTTTGTTCTGTCATGTAGAACTGGATTATGAGCTATGCTGATGGCTGATTTATTATCACAGTACACCTTCATAGGAAGACTAACTATCCATTTAATTTCTTCTAACACTCGCTTTATCCAAAGGACCTCACACACTCCTTGAGCCATTGAACGAAATTCGGCTTCTGCGCTACTTCGGGCAACAACATCTTGTTTTTTGCTTCTCCAAGTAACTAAATTACCCCATACAAAAGTATAGTACCCAGATGTTGATCTTCTATCAGTGATTGATCCTGTCCAATCAGTGCCAGTGTAGACTTCAATTCCTCAATTTTCATTCTTACTGAAGAACAAGCCTTTCCCTGGAGTGGCTTTTAAATAATGAAGAATTCGAAACATGGCTTCAAGATGTTCCTCACAAGGAGAGTGCTTGAACTGACTTACCAAGCTCACTGCAAATGCAATGTCTGGCCAAGTATGGGATAAATAGATTAACTTCCCAACTAATCTTTGATATCTGCCAGTGTCCACAAGAACTCTACCCTTTACTTCTCCAAGCTTTACATTAGCTTCTATTGGGGTATCGGCTGGCTTACATCCACTCATACCAGTTTCCTTCAGGAGATTCAAGATATACTTTCGTTGTGATACTGCTATACCTGTCTTTGATCTTGCAATTTTCATACCCAAGAAGTATCTTAGTTGCCCCAGATCCTTGATCTCAAATTCCTTGGCTAGATTCTACTTCAACCGGCTCATTTCTTCTTCGTCATCCCCTGTCACAATTATGTCATGTACATATACAATCAAAATTGAGATTTTATTTCTTGAGGAAACTTTAGTAAAGAGAATGTGGTCTGCCTGCCCTTGACTATAGCCTTGACTTTTCACAAACTTTGTAAACCTTTCAAACCAAGCTCTAGGTTACTGTTTAAGGCCATATAGTGACTTCTTCAGTCTGCAAACTTTGGATCCGAACTTCTCAGTAAAACCAGGTGGTGCTTCCATAAGGACTTCCTCTTCAAGGTCTCCATTAAGAAAAGCATTCTTTACGTCTAGTTGATTTAGAGACCAGTCAAGATTTGCTGCAATAGACAGAAGTACACGAATAGTGTTTAGTTTTGCCACTGGAGAAAAAATCTCAGAATAATCAACTCCATAAGTCTGTGTATAGCCTTTAGCTACTAGTCGAGCCTTGTATCGTTTCAGAGATCCATCAGAATTATACTTCACAGTGAATACCCACTTGCATTCAACAACCGTTTTTCCTTGTGGTGGATCCACCTTTTCCCAAGTAGCATTCTTCTCCAAAGCTCTCATCTCCTCAAGAATAGCTTCTTTCCATTCAGGAATATTTAGAGCTTCCTGTACATTACTTGGAATAGACATACTAAAAACTTGTGAAACAAAAGCATGAAACTGAGGTGACAGATTGTTATAAGAAATAAAATTGGATATGGGATGTTTAGTACAAGTCCTAGCACCTTTCCTAAGAGCAATGGGGAGATCATCCGAACTTGAGGAATTTGACTCAAAAATACCTGGAGAATTATTGTCTGAATTGGTGAAAGGACTATTGATCTCATGATCTAACCTTTGGTCAGATTCTTGGTGGTGCTGCAAGACAGTGTTCCTCTCCCCCTTTTTTTCTTGGTACTTCGTAGAATAAACAAGACCTTTCTATTGTTTTGTACATGTCTCTACTGTTTCAGGATTTTGATTAGGCTTTTGATTCTGAGATGGCATTATAGGAGATTCTTGAGGCTTTTCATTATTAAACTCATTTGTGTTCCCTTTCTCATTTACTTTTGACAAAACATCATTGCTAGCACTTTCAAAATCAATAGTTAAGTCATAACCATTTAAAAAAAATCATCTTCACCATTTTTCTTCTCCCCCTGAAGATGGGAAGTGTGATAGTATGATTGTCCTTCAAAGAAAGTGACATCCCTAGAAACAAACATTTTTTTCAAAATTGGATCAAAACATTTATAACCTTTTTGATTCATCGGGTAACCTACAAAAATGCATTTATGTGCTTTTGGATCAAGTTTTGTTTGCCTAGGGTCATGGTCATGAACAAATGTGACACTACTAAAAATTTTTAGAGGAATGTTCATTATTAACCTCAAATTTGGAAAGCACTCAATAAAAAAGCCGAGTGGTGTTTTAAATCCCAACGTTCTTGAAGGCATTCTATTTATTAAAAAAACAGCTGTTAAAATAGCTTCTCCCCAAAGATACTTTGGAACTTTAGTTGTAAAGCTTAAGGCCCTAGCTACTTCAAGAAGATGCTTATTTTTTCTTTCAGCCACTCCATTTTGTTGAGGTGTTTTGTTACAAGAACTTTGATGTATAATCCCTTTTTCATCAAAAAAATTTCCTAATACTTGATTAAAAAATTCTTTGCCATTATCACTTCGAAAAATCTTGATCTGAGTTTCAAACTATGTTTGAACCATATTATAAAAATTTTTAAACACACTCCCAACATCAGATTTATCCTTTAGCAAAAACACCCAAGTAACCCGAGTATGATCATCAATAAAAGTAATGAACCAGCGTTTTTCAGAAAAAGTTGCCACTCTAGAAGGACCCCATACATCACTGTGAATCATAGTAAATGGTTTTGACTTTTTGTATGGTTGTGGAAGAAAAACAGCACAATGATGTTTAGCTAATTCACAAACTTCACATCGAAAAACAGAGGCATTTTTATTCATAAATAATTT
>CAMOHE010050123.1:13819-26346 GCA_946598075.1 Artocarpus hirsutus
TCATAATCTGGTATATGATGTAAATTAACTAACCATGCAGTTTTAATATGGTAATGAATAAAACCTTAAGGTGAGTAATGATTTTTCCTACTGGGCATGTCGATGGTCATCCTTATTATATTTACATCTCTCAGGTGGAACTCAATGCAACTTATCTGACGAGGAATAGGCAACAACACTGTTAATTTTGTGTTGGAAGATCTTTGTTAAATTGTAACTCGTCTAGATTATGTAAGATTCGTATTTCTTTTGTGATGGCTATGTTAAGTTATTTGAGAATTGTACTATGGTGATGATGACTGTATTTTAAATATTTGGTGCTACACTAAAAACTGTGGTTTGAATTTTAAATGTTTATTTTTATTTTTAATTTTGTTTAAAGACCCATGAGCATTGTTTAATGGATTTAAATAATATTGGATCTAAGTTTATTTTTATTTATTCAATACTATTAACCCCCACATAGGGGCGTTATATATATATAGAATCTATGTATAACATTTAGTAAAAAAAAAAAAAGTGAGTAGAAGTTTTAGCCCCCACTCATCCAATATTGGCTCCATGCTAGGTTTGAATTGTGGCACGGCTTGTCGTGTAGTGAATTCCGTTTATTCATGTCATGAACACTAATAACCTCTAAACTTTAGGGTCTTCCTTACTTGTTTTTTGAACTCTAAAAATCACCCTCCTTTACCTCATGAACTTCTAAAAGTCCTCATTTTGCCCTCTGAATTTAAAAATCACCATTTTGCTCGTGAACTTTTAAATCTCCTCACTTTATCTCATAAATTTCTATTTTTCTATTCAAATATACGGAATTAAGCTCATATGATTCAGGGCAAAAATGAGCTTTTATCACTTCGAATTTGCACTCTCACTTGCCCCTGTCTTTTTGTTTAGACTCTCATTTAAGAAAGGTTTGCCTGCATATTTTTTATCATTTTTTATGTTCAACTCATTTAATAAGTCGATATTGTTTGTCAATAACTGAATTTGAATACTAAAGAAGATGAGTTATATATTAAAGATAATAAAGTATTGGCGAACTATATCGAGAAAAAATGTATAAATCAAGGCAAATAAAAAAAAGTTAAATGAGAGTGTAAACATGAAACAAAACCTAAGAGTGATAAAATCTCAGTTTTTGCCCTTATAGGTGATGTCACGCCCCGAAGCATAGGGGTGACATAGCAGGTTGATTAGATTAAATTAAAAGAAATTTAATTAAAAAGACAAGTTAAAGAATTTGATTAATTAAGAAATAGTGATAATTTAAAATCCTTTTTAAACGAATGTTTATAATAATTAAACAAGTTAGATAAAAATACAAAATGAAATAAAATAATAAAGAAAATGAGAATAAGTGTTGGTTCCCTTTGACCCACAACTTGTGCATACACATAGAAGCGACAATATTAAATTACAACCACAGTCTAAAATAAAAGTGAAAGTTAAAATTATACATGTCTTGATTATTTTATAACTCAAATCATCTACTTGGTTCTTTTACTGCTTATAGGTTTGGTCAACGGACTCTTCTCCAATTCTAAGCTGAAATCCACCTACAGGGGAAAAGATTTTAAAACAAATAAAAAGTGAGCAAAAAGCTCAGTAGGACTATGCTTTAAAACAAATAAATAATTTGAATATAAAATTAAACTTTCAAGGAAACAATTAGAAAATAGAGTTAGATGATTAAATTCATTCAAATAAATCTCATTAAATTAGTTCGTCCAGAGAGTACCTTTTTCTTTCTTGGATAAACCATATATACAACACCATCGTAGTGGCCTAGTTGGGTTTCAAGATCTACCCCTAAGGTCGTATGCTATACGACTCGATCTTTGATATGGCATTATGCCCGTCTATATATTTCTATTAGTTATCAAAAATCTCTTTTTACCGAGTATTTTCATTTACATTCATTATGAGGTCTGTTATAAAACTTCACCTCAGTCTACTATTCACGAAAATTTCTCAATGAAAATCTCTTACAATCAATCATTGAAAACATTTTGATAAAAATCCTTTTTGAGGCTAAAAACATTTAAAAACTAGGCTACCAAGAAGAGGGGTAAAAGTCCTACCTTAATACTCGTGCCGGTGTCTCACACAGTAGTCTCGGTCCACTATACGTTCGCTTCACATAACCACAAACAACCTTAAATATAAAAATCGAGTCTATCAGTATCTAGCTTAAAACATCCTATGTCATTAAATTGTCTCATGGTGTCCTATTGTGCCATTTAAGCTTATAAAATCATATTATATTGTTAAAATCTAAATCAGGGTTCAAAACGATGAAAACATGTGAAAAATGATAAATTTTCACTATACCTGGTGGGCCTGTTGGTCCTTGGTTCGGCCTACCGATCTCCCTGGTTCGGCCCTGCCAACAAATCAGGTCCGGTCGGCCAAATTTTTCCAAGTTTGGCCTACTGGTCGTATGAATCTGGCCTGCCGAACTTATGAATTCGGCTTGTCGAACATAAAGTTTGGCTTGTTGAACTGAAAAATTTCATAAATTTTCAAGCACGGGTTTCAGCCTCCCCAAGCCCAAATCCTCATTTCAATATATTTTTCTCAGTTCTCAAGCATAGAAAATACTCATAGATGATAGAAAAATATTATGAAACACTTTTGGACTAATTTAAACAAGATTTGCACACAAATTTTGAATAAACCCAAAAATAGTAAAAAATAGAGAAAAATGAAAAATCTTGATTTAAATCTATTTCTAACCAAACCAAGCTTAGATTCTAGTTATTCTGAGTTGCTCTAACTTAGATTAAAGGTTTTCTAAGCTTAAATGAGCTTAGATTTCAAAATACAAGGAAAATTGAAAAACTTGAAAAATTTTTAAAATTTAAAAACTAACCTCAGATCGAAGCTTTAAATCGTGTTTTTGATCAGCCAAATGCGTTCCCGAGCTTCCAATCCACTAAATACCGAAGCTTGGGTGAGATTTTTGAAGCAAAAATTGAGAGAAAGAGGGAGAGGAAGAGAGAGACAGTGAGAGGGAAAGAGAGAGACGAGAGAATGAGAGAGAGAGCTGAGTGGAGGAAAGGGAAGGAGAGAGAGATAAATAGACGGAAGGGGAGCAAAACTAACAGAAGGAAAGCATATACCACCCACGGTTTTAAAAAAGACGTGGCTAGTATTTGGCAAATTGTTTTGTTTTAAAATTCAAAATAACAAATAAAAACAAATAAAAATAATTAAGAGTAATTAAAACTCGTTAAATTAATCAAAAATAATATTAATTTAGGAATTTCACAAAATAACTAAATTCAGTTTGAAATATTCATTTTGGCACACTAACCCACCATTTTATACACTAATAACATTTAATTAAGTTTGGGGCATTGTAGGTGACCTATGTGCGAATTACGTGGCCTTAATTCTATCTATTTGAATAGAAAAACATAAAATAAGAAACAAATGAGGATCTTTAAATCAAGGCAAAATGATGATTTTTAAAATTCAAGCGATAAAGTGAGGAGTTTTAAAGGTTCGGGTGGTAAAATGGTCATTTTTAAAGTTTAGGAGGCAAAGTAAAAGAGACCCTAACGTTTAAGTGGTATTAATCTTAAAAACTTGTAATAAAGCAAGTTGATATATACACCATCTACATATACTTGTCTTGTCAGGTTTGGATTGTGGCTTGGCCTGCTGTGCGGTGAATCCCGTTTATTCATGTAGTAAACATTGGATTTTAACTGAATCTTTTAATTTTTTTTTGGGTGGGGGTTAGCATGTTTTTCACTGGTTACACTTAATGATATCCAATGCATTTGCTTTAAGGAATTTCCTTTGACCTTTTTTAGAAGTTTTGTTCTAGATTTTCTTATGTACTTGTATAGAGTTTACGTGTTTTAACGAGGGAGAAGCTATCAGTCCAGTTAAACGTGATCACTACTTGAATTAGACGTGATAAGTGATACGTATCTTGGAGTACTATTGGTGTTGTAAAATCTTTAGATTGAGATACAGAATAATCTATGGACTTTATTTTCTTGTTCTTTTCTTTCTTTAATTTTTGGTTTTGGGAATTTTGATGGATGACCAAAGTAGACACCAATAAGCAATATGTATGTCAATTGATTGACCACAAGTGCAATGACTATGGTGGTTGAGCATTTCTCAATGAATTGACATTCAGCTTCTCTGAAAACAAAATCAATTGGCATTTTGGAAAAGAGCTTTAAAATTTGACTTGTCTGGTCCACAAAGTTATGTTGGAGAAAATGTCAGAACCCCACTGATTAATGGATTCTTAACGGGAAGATTTTGACAATTGACTTTAAAGCTTTTATAGTTGTTGTAGTCGTTATGGATGATATTTTCCCAGATTGTAATGATTCACACAACAGAAGCTTATGATACTAACATAAAATAGTAAGATATTTCAGTTAAAATCATGTTTCTGGTCTTAGAAATTCAACCTTCGAAGAACTTTGACATTGGTTTGGTATTATTGTATACAGCTGGTTTGTATAAAGCTTAAAAATTTGTAAACAAGGGATGTTTATAAAATTGGAACAAAAATTGTAAATGAGAATACTTTAAGTGTTCAAATTTCAAGATACTTATTTAAAACTGCGAAATTAACATTCGCAATTGTGCTATTCAATTACAGTTTTATAATTATTCTTACCAGCACTAGAATTTTCTTACAAGTCACAGATGATTCATATATATGTATTTGGATAATTTGCACTAACGCATCTTGAATTAATAAATTTATCGTTAATTGCATATTGCATTTCAAACTTTTTATTTTGGCATTTAGGATCTTAAATTTAGGATTTCTGGTAATGCAAATCAATAATGAATGGCAATTACTGGATACCAATTAATTTCTTTCCAGGACATATATGATACATATTTTTTTGAATGATTTGCACTAATGCACCTTAAATTTATCTTTATTTGCATGTTACATTCCAAACTTCTAATTTTAATATTTAGAATACTAAATTTTACAATCTTTGGCAATGCAATCTGTTCAATAATGGACGTCAATTAATAGACATCAATTTAAATCCAAAATGTCAAAATTTAAAAGTTTGTTGTCTAATTTACCAATCAACAAAAAAGATTGAGGGTGCATTTGAGTAAAAATATTACGTAATTTTCATCCATTGATTGATATCTGTAACCTATTAGACCACAATTACAACAAATTTTAAATTTAGGATCCTATTGGTTAAAATTAAAGTTTGAAGTTCAAGTCGTCAAACACTAATAAGTTTAGCGTCACCAATGCAATTAATCCCCTTTTTCTTTTTTAAATTCAAAGTGATGAGGATTCAAACCATAAACCCTGCCAATACAACTAAGAGTCTAGATCTGATGTCCTATATCTTTGTCCCCTTGGATGTACCCCTACTATTTATTCAACACTATTTATACTCAACAACCTAAACACAAATAGGACCTAAATATTAAGATTAATCATGCAATTCAATTAGTTGTCAAAATTTAATTAAAAAGACAACCAAAGCATGATAATTTAGGTAGTTAAACATACAAAATTTCGTTATGAATTTTGATTGTGACTGATTTAAACTAGCATAGTAAACTGCCTTTCTCCTTGTTATGTAAATGAATGAATATAATTGGCAAACTCCTCCAGAAATGGGTGTGTGAGTTGGCCTCTTTGGAGTTTCTAATCAAAGAATACTTGAGTGGATACTTTCTCGAATACTTTGGTAGTTACATGTGCAAACTGCAATCTTTTTTGGATCCGAGTAATGGTATTTCTGTTTATGATCAAGAGAAGCACATGATTTGGCCAAAGTTTGGATTTTGAGTATATAAGTATATTTAATTATGGAGTAAGGCGTGCGTTTCTCACATCCATACATTAGTCGTGTTGGGTGTGATTGTGATCAACACAAAAGTTAGCGACAGATTGCAAGAATAATTATAAGATGCTAATATTACAAGGCTTAAGACAGATTTGATGGAGGTCCAAATTTCAGATTAGTCTCCCTAAACCATTCCAGAACAAAAGGCTTAACATGTTCATCCCCCTCTGGCAAGCAGAATCTATCCCACCACCACTTGACCCCTGTTGGGTTCTATAGACCATTACTATTTAAAAGACCACAAAAGAATATCCTGCCTCATCTCCACCTGTAATCTGTCTGTTTTTCCTTTTTCCTTTTTTTGTTTGGATGTTGGGTGAGAATTTTTATCAAGATTGAAAATGTTTTTACCATTGGGGTTCCTATCTAAATGTTCTCTTTCAAACTTTTTTTTTCCTTTAAGAAAGATGCTGTAAAAGAAGGTTTTTTTTTTTTTTTTTGGGTGTTATTGTAAAAAGTAACACGAGGTTCTAAAAGAAAATAGGGGAGCAAAATGGAAACCTTGAAAGGTCTTAAAATGAAGTTACTTGAACCAAAGTGCATTCATTCGCTTCTTTTCCTTTTTGTTCCGAGCCTCTAATTATAAGTACTCTTGTGATAACATGGTTCTGACTTCCAAGGGCACTTCTTAACTTTAAAGACCCACAAAAGACCCAGATTGGGACTCGGAGACTAGGAAATTTATTACGTCCCCATAAGCTTAAGAGCCGGCTCATGCCTCACTAGCAAGTAGTATGGTTCTTTATAATGAAAAAGCCTTGTATGTATATTATATTTTGTATAGTCTTTCCCATTTATTTGTTTAACGCAGCTAGATCTAGCTAGATCTAAAATTAGAAAGCAAGGTTAGCTAGATCTAAAATTAGAAAGCAAGGTTGGAGCAGTATATGCATATATATATATAAATATGTATATATATATAAATATCTATATATATATTTATGTCTCACATGCATATATTTGTAGATATGAATAGGTGAATTAGACCCAACACATCTTTGAAGATTCTGGTTGGTGGCACTTGGCATCCGAGGAGAAGAACCTTTTTTCTCTTAGTCCTTTTAAACTTTATTTATTTATTTATTTTGTTTTCTAAAGTATTCTTCAAGTACTCTTTGCTTATGCCCATATCATGTAGTTTCTTTCACATTCTTTTTGTTTATTTTTATTTATTATCAGTTATGTTATTTAAAAAAATTGATTGAGGAAAGAGGAGTTTCTGTTTGCATGAGGTTTTCCTTGCGATTATTAGCAAGTGAAATTGGAAAGAAGCATAGATAGATAGGGGACAAAATAAAAGACCAACACCACAGACACTGCTAGTCATATTAGAGGAATGACGCAACAGTGGAAAACAATAAGATTCCCATATTGTTTGCCGAACTTCCCAATGAAAAAGGTCTTGGCTTTTTCTCTCCCATCATCTTTCTCTCTACTTTATTAAACTCTCTTCTCTCCTCATCAATAACCCAAGTTTCATTCTCTCTTTCATCTCTCCAAACAAACACAAGCACAAACACGTCCCTCTTTAAAATTTCTCTCCCTCTTTAACAATAAAAAAAGAACCAAAAGCCACTATTCCACAGCCAAATATTTTTACATCAAATTGTGGATGCCAATTATGATGCCTCCTTCTGAACCTCCTCCACAATTGATCATGACTAAAGCCAAGACTCAATATGAAGTAGGCCCTTTGGTTTTTGACGCTTCAATCCTTCAATACCAATCAAACATACCCTCGGAATTCGTTTGGCCCGACCATGAAAGGCCATGCTCAGGATCGCCAGAACTTGCGATCCCTCCCATTGATTTGAAGGGCTTCTTCAGTGGAGACACTTTGGCAGTCTCCAATGCAATTCAACAAGTAAATGAGGCATGCAAAAAACACGGTTTTTTTCTTGTTGTCAATCATGGGATTAATTACCAACTCGTTGTGAAAGCACACAAGTACATGGACTTGTTCTTTGGAATGACACTCTCAGAGAAGCAGAGGGCTCAGAGAAAGACTGGTGAACACTGTGGATATGCCAGCAGTTTCACAGGCAGGTTCTCCTCCAAACTTCCATGGAAGGAAACACTTTCTTTCAGATACTGCAACACCGAGCAGTTCACCAACATTGTTGAGGACTACTTTGTGAATGTAATGGGTGAAGATTTCAGGCAATTGGGGTAAGAAACACTGCAGCATATTAGTAACTGAAATTTCTTTAGAAATATGATCATATTTTGATCATGATAAATAATAAAAAAAAAACAAAATCCTTTAGACCATAATTGAGCTAAAGGGTATTCTCTTAGGTCGACTAAAACTCGTATTCTCTATTCAGTTTTCATGGTTGTACAATTCTCATTTTGCTGATCAGGAAGGTTTACCAAGAATATTGCGAAGCCATGAGCAACCTTTCACTTGGAATCATGGAATTACTTGGAATGAGCCTAGGAGTTGGCAGAGAGTTCTTCAGAGAGTTCTTCCAAGGAAACGATTCAATAATGAGATTAAATTACTACCCAATTTGCCAAAAACCAGATCAAACACTAGGGACTGGTCCCCACTGTGATCCGACTTCCTTAACAATCCTTCATCAGGACCATGTTGGTGGCCTTCAAGTTTTTGTAGACCAAACATGGCACAACATAAGTCCTAATCCGAACGCTTTTGTTGTCAACATTGGCGACACTTTCATGGTAAGTGCCTAAGAGCCGAGGCCTTTTCTGGTTTGTTTCCGGTGAAAAAAAATCTTCTCGTTGAAAGACCTAGTTGGGATGTGTTAAACTTCTCTAATATAATTAAAAAACATTTTTCTGGATGTAATTCCTAAATGTTACATGCTATGGTATATATGTGATTGAACTAATTCAAAAGAAACTAGTGCTGAAACACACAATTAATTAGAAATAGGTTTTATTTGCTTTAATCATAATAATTATAATAATAACAATAATATTGCAGGCTCTATCAAATGGGATTTACAAGAGTTGCTTGCATAGAGCGGTTGTTAACAACAAAACAGTGAGGAAATCTCTCGCTTTCTTTCTCTCTCCAAAGATGGACAAGTTGGTAATTCCACCAACAAGTTTGGTCAATCCAAACACTCCAAGGATGTATCCTGATTTTACGTGGTCCTCTCTCCTTGAATTTACTCAGAAACATTACCGGGCAGACATGAAAACCCTTGATGCTTTCACTGAATGGATTTCACAAAAAATCAACTGAACTTTTTTTTTTTTGGCTAGAAGTTGAATATTTTTACTACATGTTATCTGGTTGTTTGTGTTTGTAGGCTTTAGAAAGTGAGGAAGGGAAAAGAATGGCAGAAAATCCAGAAAGAGAGGCTGATTAAATTGTAAAATGAAAATAAGCAATTTGGAGTATGCGTTACAGGGTTAGTGTGCTCCAAAATATGCTTATAATTTAATTCAAATTTCCCTTGTATAAATTCAAGGATAAGAATTAGTTTGGATAAGTAGTAATATATATTAGCTAGTGTTTTTGTTGAGCACCAAATCCGTTGTTGTTTTCTCTTGACTACTTTCTTTTGTTTGTCTATGTACAACAGAAATTCCAATTAAATATATAAAATAGCTTTTAACAGGAGAAATAAGTCCCTAAAAAAAATGTTAAATCCAACGCACAAAGCAATATCTATACTTTATCAACGTCATGCACGTGATATTCTCGTTGCGCCTCATAACATGAAAACATACTGCGAAATTTTGGCTTAAAATCAGCAAATTTACAGAGTATCTAATTTGATTTATTTCATTCTTTTACCCTACTAGTATTAAGCATAACAAAATGACAAGGTAACTGCTTTATCAATTTGTTGAAGAATTATTTAGTAAGGTATGACAATTTTAAAGGATACCTTCATTAGGTTTTGTCAAACTAATTTCTTACTTTATTTGAACTGATACAGATTTTATTTGATTTTAAAATTTAAAAAGCATGTCCAATGGGCAAGATATTCTTGCTCAAAGCATTGTTCTAGTTTGTTACCATAACAATATTTGTGTGAGAACAACCCGTTTAGTTTATAAATTTGAACAAAAATTTAACTTTTGTATAAAAAAATACTGTAGCAAAAAGTTTAAAATGATGGGTTGACAGTGTTATAGAAGAATCGAATCTCAATTGTGTGAAATGTCTGTCGGCTTTGTACAGGGGCTCCAACTTTTCAACAAAAGGACATAAAAAAACAGAAAAGAAAACAGTTCTATTTTTTTTAAAAGTAAATTAGTTACAATCTCTAAGTGCAATATTGATATATAAAGTTAATTAAATAATTATACCTCATAATATTTACTATTTTTTATTTTTTTTTTATCTTAAGAAACTATAAAGATATTATTTAAATTTAAAAAACTTATTTTAATTTTATCTTTTATAAATTTTTTTGGACAAAAAGAGTGTGAAGATAAAAGGAGGAGGTATATGGTTACTGTTTAACCCTAACCACCAATAAAATATCTATAATATTAAGATAACAAAAAAAGAATAAAATAATATAAAGTAGAAGAAAAAAGAGCACCAAAGTTGTAGTGTACATGATACTGAAGAGAACAACTCGTACGGGCCAACTTTTATTGGTAAAAGTGAATTATATATTGCCACGACAGTTGCACTCACTTGTACGATGAGAAGACTCTAGCTACCTGCTGATTACATTGTGTTCGCATATCCTTGCCAATAATAGGTCCGATTTTCGATATATTATTTCAAGTTACAATATCTTGAATGATATGAGCCGGGGAAAATGCTCCTGGTAGTGGAGTATAGATCCATCGACATAACTCTTAAATGAGAGTTTACAATTCTTTGCCACAGCTCATTAAGGAGATTTGTATGGTCACATCATGACCAGCTGTACTTTCAAATACTTACACTGTTTATTGTCAAATGGCTTTGGTTAATGCTAATAATTTTACCCAATGAAGGGATTTTGTCGTTCTGTTTGAGCCTAGACAAAATTTATGGTCATTTTGAACTATAATTTATACTTTTTTATAACAATGTTTTCTTTTATAAAATTTTTAAATTCCTATTAAAAATTTTTATCCAAATGTATAAACCAAACCAAATAGGGCGGGGTTAGTCTTATACAAGTGATAAAGCAATGATGCTCAAGTGATGTTACGCGCAATTAATGAGAACTATTATATATATTTAATTTTGTTGTGAATCCACAGCTCCTCTTCAGAAGTAGTTGACATCTACTTATATGTATTATCCTATAATTGAAAAATTAGAGTGCTCCATTATTTGGATATATAGGTGTAACCGAATGGTATATTTTTTTTTGATGGTAAGTTTTCTAATGGTGAAATAATAGAACATAAGATAAAAATAATCAGGAAGATAAAACAGAATTTATCCTTAAACCGATTATGGATAATCCTATAGGGATACGATATATTATGATATGTCATGGAGACTTAGCTATAAGGGCTTCATAATTCTATATAGTTCGAGAGTGCAGCTCTAAGTTTTTAGTGGAGTAGCATTATAGTTGATAATTATAAAATGTATATTTAAGATATTGGGTTTCAAAATTATCGGAAACTTGAACTATAAAAGTCCATCAGGTCCTCTTTGTTAGCTAATAAAAAATACTGTAACGATACGGCATGCTTTTTCAATAATTGGTGACTTGTGTCAAATTATCAGATTGACTGAAATTCGATAGGATCATATAATTCATGTCTGTTTATCGGTCAGATTAATTTTGAATAAATTAATTCAAGATAAACTTGTTGAATTATCAGAAATATTTATTTTCCTAGAGATTGTCTAGATATTACTGTTTAATCAGAAAACTTCTCTATTGGGTTATTTAAATTAAAACTGAGACTCTATCCCAAGAATCTCGGGTGGAAAATTAAAGATTTGCAGGGCCAATCTTTAAGTTTGTCCTGCCGATAGAGCAAGTTCGGTAGGCTGATCTGCTAGTTTGGCCTGTCGACCGAGCGATAAAAATATCACGTGTTTTCACGTAGATTTTATTAGATATTGATCTTGATTTGATTTTGATTCGAATTTTTGAGGCCTTATTTGATAAGGATGGCTCCTATGCCCAACCTCTATAAAAAGGGGAGTGAGACTCATTGTTATTTCTATCAGTTGAGAAATCTAGAATAAGACTCTGCTGGTGAGACTCTATAACTCCTCGGAGAGCTATTGTTCAGAAATCACAAACTATAGCTTTGGGTTTTTCTTAATCAGTTGGAAGGAGAGCTACCTAGTAGAGGAGCTGCATGAGTGTGTTCACACACACATAGATCGTGGATAGAGAATAGCAAAGAAGACCAGTTGATTGAAGTCTTTCTAGAATGCACATCTCTTCATAGACTACATGAGCTTTTTGGCATTTACAAGGTTAGTAAGATCTAGTTAATTTATGCACATAGTGTTGAAACTTGTGTTTTGAAAAATATTCTGGTATAAAAAATTTTAAAATTCCATTGTGTGCTATTTTTCTAACAATTGGTATCAGAGCCATGGTTTTTACATAAATTTGCAAGTTTGTGATCATGTTATATGTATAAATTATGTGATTTTGATCTCTTCAATACTTGAATATTGATTTTAAAAGAGTTGGAACTCTAAGATTTCTATATATTTTTATATTGTCATGGATTATATGGTGAATGTTTATT
>CAMOHE010050123.1:32418-43174 GCA_946598075.1 Artocarpus hirsutus
ATATCATGAGTATAACACTTATCATCGTCATTAATATAACATTTAACGTCATCATTAACATAACATTATCCGTTACATCAAATTAGGCGGGCGTTACAATAGGTGTAAGTGGATCTACAAGAGGAAATGAGGAGTACATAGAAAGGTCAAACCTTTAAGGCTAGACTGGTAGCTAAGGGATGTATGCAAAAGAAAGGAATCGATTACGAGGAAACCTTTTCACCTATAGCCATGCTTAAGTCCATCGGATTCTCTTGTCCATAGCTACCTACTCGACTATGAGATTTGGTAGATGGATGTCAAGACGGCTTTTCTAAATGGCTATCTTGATGAGTCCATTTATATGGAACAACCAGACGTGTTCAAGGTCAAGGGTCATAAGGGTAAGGTTTATAAGTTGCTAAAGTCAATTTATGGACTTAAGTAAGCTTCTTGTTATTAGAACATAAGATTTGATCAAGTGATCAAGACTTATGGGTTCACACAAAATATGAACAAACAATGTGTGTTCAAACACATTAAGGATGGGAAGGTGGTTTTTTTACTACTCTATGTAGATGACATTCTACTAATTGGCAATGATATTGAGGCGTTGTCATCGGTCAAGTTATAGTTGACCAAGTAGTTTGACATAAAGGACTTGGGTGAGGCTAATTTTGTTCTTGGTATCCAGATCTTTTGGGATAGAAAGAACAGAATGATAGCTTTTTCCTAGGCAAGTTACATAGATAAAATTCTTAGGAGGTTTGCAATGCAGGATTCTAAGAAAGGTGGGCAACCTTCTAGGTCTGGAATTTCTCTTTCTAAGAAAGACTCTCCAAAGTCTGAGGAAGAAAGATATACATGAAAAAGGTTCCTTATGCTTCAGCAGTAGGTAGTCTCATGTATGCCATGTTTTGCATATGACTGGATAATTGTTATGCGGTCAGGATTGTAAGTCGTTTTTAGGCAGATCTGGGACCGATCCATTAGGCTGTGGTAAAGCATATTTTCAAGTACCTGAGAAGGACTTGAGGATATATGCTTGTATATTTGGGTGAGGACTTAACTCCTCTAGGATATATTGATTATGATTTCCAACCCTATCTGGATTCTAGGAGATCGACTTTAGGTTTTGTGTTTACTCTAGGTAGCGGTGCCATCAGTTACAGAAGTATGAAGCAAGATTACACGTCAGATTCAACGATGGAGGCTGAGTATATGACAGCTAGTGATGCTTCAAAAGAGGTAATGTGGCTCCGCAAGTTTCTTGGGGATCTTGAGGTAGTTTCTGGTATGAGTAAGGAAGTACCACTGTATTATGATAACAGTGGACGGTAGCTAATGCTAAGGAATCAAGATTCACAAGAAGAGTAAACATATTGATCGATAGTATCATGTGATAAAGGACTTCGTTGAGGGTAGGTATGTCACGGTGTGCAAAATCATGTCAAATGATAATTTCGCTGATCCATTCACGAAGACACTTACTGGAAGAGTCTTTTAGAGGCATGTGGAAGCTATAGGGATGCGAGATTTGTCATATATACTCACTTAGTACAAGTGGGAGATTGTTATATGTGTATGCCCTAAGGAGTAAAAATGTAATATATTTTTAGAGACATTTTTATTAATAACAAATTTATTTATTATTTATATATCAAATTTTGTCCTCTTTATGTTCATATTTGTTGAATGTATGTTAAGCAAATAATAGTCAAAGACTGTCATTCTAAACCTTTAAGAATTAGGCATATGATGGACAGATTATATGAAAGACACGATTCTTGAGATAACGGTCTAAATCATAAGATCCGCAATCAAGGGAATAAAGGTGGGTGCTTTATTCATGTAAAGATAGTTATGTTGTCTACATCCCTATTGGGAAATGGTTTGTCTTGGCCATCGGAGGTAGACTCCATGAATAGAAACATTGGCACATTGTCATAGGTGACGATGTGTTAGATCGGGACATAAAGTGAATTGATTTAGATTAATAATTCTGTCTCAGCAAATCGATTCACTTTCGATAATCATTTGTATTGTATCTTAATCTTGAGATGAATAGTGGGCCCGTTGTCTTGACTTATGTTGTTTGATGTACCAAAGGATGACACCTACATTTTAATAGTGGTACCTTTGCCAGTACATTGGAAGTATGACTCTTGATAGCGTAGACCTGTTATTCATAGATATGGAATCCATAGCTCCTCTTTAAAAGTAGTGATATTCTTTTATATGCGTTATCTTGTAATTAAAAAACTAGAGTGCTCAACCATTTAGATACAAGTGTGTAACTGAATGGTATACTGTCTTATAGATGGTAAGTTTTCTGATGGTGAGATAATATAACGTAAGATAAAAATAATTAGAAAGGTAAGACAGAACTTGTCCTTAAGCCGCTTATGGATAATCCTATGGAGATACAATATATTATGATATATCATGAAAACTTAGCTATACGAGCTTTGGAATTCTATCTAGTTCGAGAGTATAGCTCCAAGCTTTTAGTGGAATGGCATTAGAGTTGATAATTATAAAATGTATAACTCAGATAGCAGGTTTCATAATTATTAGGAGATTGAACTATATTGGTCCATTTGGTCCCTTTTACTAGCTCACCAAAATCTTGTAACAATACGGCGTGCTTTTCCAATAATTGGTGACTTTTGTTAGAATTATCAAATTGGCTAAAATTTGATAAAATCAGATAATTCATTTTTGTTTATCAGTTGAATTAATTTTGTCATAAAATTAATTTAAGATAAACTTGTTGAATTATCGAGAACAAATAATTCATGTCTGTTTATCGATTGAATTAATTCAAGATAAACTTGTTGAATTATTAGGAATATTCATTTTCCTAGATATTATCTAGATATGACGTTTTATCTCTATTGGGTTATTTGAATTAAAACTGAGGCTCTATCATAAGAATCTCGGGTGAAAAATAAAGATTCGCAGGGATCTTTTATTAGAGGTTTAGTAGGCTGATCTTTAAGTTTAGCTTGCCAATTGAGGAGGTTCAATAGGCCGATCTGTCAATTAGGCCGGTCGACCGACAATAAAAGTATTAAGCATTTCCACGAAGATTTTATCAGATATTGTTTCTGATTTAATTCTAATTCAAATTTTTGAGGCCTTATCTGATAAGAACTAACTCCTAGACCCAACCTCTATATAAAGGAGAGTGAGTCTCTGTATTATTAATATCAATTGAGAGATTAAGAGTAGGACTCTACTGGTGAGACTCTAGAAACTCCCTGAGAGTTATTGCTCACAAATCACTAACACTAGCTTTGGGTTCTCTCAATTGGTTAAAAGGAGAGTCGCCTGGTGGAAGTGCTATACGTGTGAGGCCACACTCACTCCGATCGTGGATAGAGAACAGCAAAGAAGACCCGTTGGTTGAGGCTCCTCTAGAAAGTTACTTCTCTTCATTGATTGCAGGAGCTTTTCGACACACAAAAGGTTAGTAAGATCTGGTTAATTTATGCATATAGCGTGTCAAACTTGTGCTTTGAAAAATACTCTGATATAAAAAAATTTTAGAAATGCTGCTGCATATTATTTTTCCAATATATATGTTAAGCAAATAAAAGTCTGAGACTGTCGATCTAAACCTTTAAGAATTGGGCATATGATGGATAGATTATGTGAAAGACATGATTCTTAAGGTAATGGTCTAAATCATAAGATCCGCAATCGAGGGAATAAAGTTGGGTGCTTTATTCATGTAAAGATTGTTATATTGTCTATATCCCTAATGGAAGATGGTTTGTCTTGACCATCGGAGGTGGACTCCATGAATAGAAATATTGGCATATTTCATATGTGACGATGCATTGGTTCGGGACATAAAGTGAATTGATTTTGATTAATAATTTTGTCTTAGCAAATCGTTTCACTTTAGACAATCATATATATTGTATCTTAATCTTGAGATAAATAGTAAGCCTGTTGTCTTGACTTATGTCTTTTGAAGTACCAAAGGTTAACATCCACATTTTAACAGTGGTACGCATGCTGGTACGATGGAGGCATAACTCTTGATAGCGTAGACTTGTTATTCATAGATATAGAATCTATAACTCCTCTTCAAGAGTAGTTGATATCCTCTTATATGCGTTATTTTGTAATTGAAAAATTAGAGCGCTTAACCATTTGGATACATAGGTGTTACCAAATGGCATACTGTCTTTAGATGGTAAGTTTTCTGATGGTGAGATAATGGAACGTAAGATAAAAAATATCGGGAAGGTTGGACAGAATTTATTCCTAAGCCAATTATGGATAATCTTATATGGATACGATACATTATGATATGTCATGGAGACATAGCTATATGGGCTTTGTAATTCTATATAGTTCAAGAGTGCAACTCTAAGCTTTTAGTGGAGTAGCATTACAGTTGATAATTATAAAATGCATATCTGTGATAAACTTGTTGAATTATCAGGAATATTTATTTTTCTAGAGATTATCTAGATATAACTGTTTTAATCAGATAGCTTCTCTATTGAATTATTTGATTTAAAACTGAGGCTCTATCCTAAGAATCTTGCATGGGAAATTAAATATTCACAGGGATCATTTATCGTAAGTTCGATAGGCCGATCTTTAAGTTTAACCTGTCGATGGAGCAAGTTTGATAGGCCAATCTACTAGTTCAGCCTGCCGACCGAGTGATAAAAATATCACTTGTTTTCACATAGATTTTATCATAAATTGATCCTGATTTGATTTTGATTCGAATTTTTGAGGCCTTATCTAATAAGGACTGACTCCTAAGCCCAACCTCTATAAAAAGGGGAGTGAGACTCATTGTTATTTAGATTAGTTAAGAAATCTAGAGTAAGACTCTGCAACTTTCTAGAGAGCTATTGTTTAGAAATCACGAACTATAGCTTTGGGTTTTTCTCAATTGGTTGGAAGGAGAGCTACTTGGTGGAAGAGCTGTACGAGTGTGCCCACACATACACTTGTCGTGATAGAGAATACCAGAGAAGACTAGTTGGTTGAGATCTTTTTGGAACACATATCTCTTCACAGACTGTAAGAGCTTTTCGACATTTACAAGGTTAGTTAGGTCCAGTTAATTTATACATATAGTGTGTCAAACTTGTGTTATTGAAAATACTTTGGTATAAAAAATTTTAAAATTCCACTGCGTATTGCTTTTCCAACAAGGGGAGACAGAGGGAGGGACAGAGCGTAGGGGGAGAGAGTGTCACCATCATTGGAGAAAGGGAGGGAAGAAAGAGTGGTTTTTATGATTTGGGATCAGGATTAAGGATTTTTAATTTGGAGCTTATTGAATTGAAATAAAATTGAAAAACTACGCACTAAAAACCACTACAACAAAATAGTAATCAAACAACACTTATTTGACAATAGTTTATCAAAAATTGTTGTCGTAGATAGTTAAAAATGCGGCATGGACCAAAAACACAAAAACTGTCATTGTATGTTAGGATACGGCAACTGTTATTTTACACAAAAGTTTTTCTAGGAAACCGTTGTGGTGGATTAGAGCTTTACATTATTATTTTTGAAGTTTTTTTAGGCACATTCTAAGATGGTTTTATCTAGAAACTGTCATGATATATTTCCCTCTCTTTCTCTTTGTTTATAAGTGATCTAATTACATATATATTGTTTTTTAATTATTTATTGGATTATTTATTACGTTTTTAGTTGACCATAAACATGGATTTTGGGTATGATTTGGAGTTGAAATTTATGAGTTTATGGATTTGACCTTATATATGGTTTTATGGGTATATTAATTAGTATATTAATATTATTTTACTATGAGTTGCTTGAAATTTGTGTGTGAATTATTGATTGTAATTGAAAATTACGTGATTGGTTTGTAAGGCTTGATTGAATTTAATATTTTCATTTAGGACTTGCAAATGGTTATAAAATGGATGTGAGATAATAGATTGACTAAAAAAAATGTGGATGCTGTAGAAGAATTTGTTTTATTTGCCGAAGCTCATGTTAAAGGTGACACAATTTGTTGTCCCTGTGTTCAATGTAGAAACCTTAGATCTCATCTAATTGAAGTTGTTAATGGATATTTTTACATGGGATTATGTGTAGTTACCAAACATGGTTTTTACATGGTGAGCCTCTTTTCAATCCAATTTTGAATAGTAAATGAAAGGAACCTATTATTGGGAAAGATTTAGACGATAATATTTTTGACATGGTAAACGATTTGGAAGAATACTTTTTATATCGTCTAGACTTATTTCAAACAATGATAGATGATGTCGAAATACCCATGCATAACTATTGTATAGAATTCATGAAATTGTCTACTTCAATTAGACTATAGATTTGAAGGCATTGGGTGGGATGACAAATTCTCTTTTCATGTTACTTTTAGAATTTCTAAGTGAGCTTCTACTAGAGGGTAATAAAATACCACCTAGTATATATGAGGCTAAGAAGACTTTGAGCACTTTAAGGATGGAATATGAGAAAATACATGCTTGTCGAAATGATTGTGGCCTTTTTAGAGAGGATATAAGGATTTGGATGAATGTTTGATTTGTAAAGAGTCAAGGCAAAAAAAATGGAAATGAGCCATCTAACTAAGAAAGAAGTGTTGATGAATGTGTTGTGGTACATTCCATTGGGATTGTGTTTGTGCTTTTTATTACAAGATGTGAAGAATGCCAAGAATTTGACTTGGCACCATAACAAACAGGCTAAGGATAGTATGCTTAGACATCTAACAAACTAACCACAATGGAAGACTTTTGATGCTGATCATTCTAAGTATAGTGTAGAACCAAGAAATTAGTGGAAATGATATACCTATATATGTAGGCTATGAAAACATTCACCGTTTCATCAACTTTAATGAAATTAGTGCTATAATGATATTTCTTAGGTAATATATGTATTATTATCCTTAATTTTTTTTTATCAAGTAGTCTGATATTGATATTTGTAATAAATTTGACACTTTTTTGTAGCTATTTGGCGGAATGTTGTCGTTGCCATGGTCTTGATTAACAATTTGGCTTTATCTACCTAGTTCTTACCTCAGCAGTTAGCTTGTATAAAGACCAAGGAGTTCCCAAACATGCAAATTTGTTTTGCACCCTTCTGCACAACTCACCACAAGGAAAGGTATACTTCATGCCTTACAATATTGGACATCATTTAATGTTGAAACTTATTGACCCATGAAATGACAAAGTATTTTGATTTAATTCTCTTGCACATAAAGACCATGCAAAGATTTTAAAGAAGTAATTTCTATGTAAGTATAATTTCTTAATTAATTTAAAGTATGATTTGAAAATTATTATGCTAAACTCATTTCCTTGATTCTTTTACATTTTGGCATTTATTAGCGCACTCAATCAATGGAAGCTTGAAATGATCGAACAAGGTGTAAAAGACACCCTAAAAGTGAAACCCTTTTCAAAAGTACCAAGTGTCTTATATAAAGTGGCAATATTGAAGTAGTTTTTCCATTTTGTTACATATGGGACATAATTTATGGTGGTAATGGAATAGAATTGCTCACATAATAGAAGGATTATATAAATGATGATATGGAAGTGGTTACATTAAAATGGGCCATTTACCTAAATAATTTAATTAGATATAGAGTGTAGTGGCTAATGTACATAATGACTAATGTATTGACTATAATGCATTTTCAATATTTGGTTTTCATTTTCTGCATCTTGAATGGGGATCACGAGATTAGCCACCCATGGAAAATTTACCACAAGAAGTTTTTATACAAAACCATTACCACAAACCATCATGGTAACATAGCACCTACATGACAATGTTTGAGGAAAATCATCGTGGTAAATAATCTCTAACCACCGTGTAAAGTTCACCTCCCCAACCTTCCCACCAACCAGCTCTAGTTTACACAATGGTTAAAACTATCATGTATGATGATGGTAAAAAACTATCGGGGAATCCCTTTGGCAACCACAATGGTTTTTTAATATCGTGGTAACTTTACACGACGGTTTTTAACCATCATGGAATGTAAAATTTCTACTAGTGAACTTTAAAAAATAATATAATTTTAATTTATTAAAAAGTTAATTAATTACACTATTTACTTCAATTAGTTTTGAAAATACGTTATTTTATATTATTTCTATACAATGAATTACATGTTAAAGCAATATAATATCTAAAGAAACTAAAAACTAAAAAATACCCCAATATTTGATTTTTGTTTTCCTCTCTCTTCCCTCTATCTCCAGCCCCCCACCCCACCCCACCCTACGTTTCTCTATCTCTTTGCCCGATCATAGCTTTCCTTTTGACAGAGTTCTAACTGTGCACAAATTCAAAGTCGTCCGTTTCTAGTGACAACCTTCACCTTCAAGAGAAGCTTCCACAAACACAAGCCTTCATGACAAGCTTCATCGGAGATCCCATCATGGCGAAGAATCATGACAGCTTTCATCTTCGACAGTGATGGAGATAGGTGCTCATCTCCTAAGGGTTTTGATTCACACCTAAGATTTTAGGCGATTGACGATGGTCACGACGAGTGACAGACAAGAAAAAAGCGATTATCATGGGGCAACTATTTTTCACATATCGGATGATGAGCAATGACAATGGTGTATGTGATTTTGGGGTTGGAAAAATCTGCTATATCTAGTGGCAAGGAGGCATGCAGTGTCGTCACAATGGCTAGGCATTGATGGCATCTTGGTAGCCTCAACCCAAGCATAGACAGAGCTTGGCAACAAGAAATTTTTCCTTACTTAATTTTTTTTTTCTGTATGTGATTGTTTTTTTATCAACAGTCGATGATGTCGCCAATGCTAGTGATGGAGGCATTGCCAGTAAATTTTTGTACTTACATAAAAATACAATATTTTCATGTAAATATGGTATTTCTTGACTGCCGGTGACGTCATTGATGTTGCTAGTAAATTATTAAATTTACATAAAAATACAATATTTTGATGTAAATATCATATTTTACACCCTCCAATGACATCGTTGGTGCCATTGATGTCTAGCGATGTCCCATGTAATATTTCCTTATAAATGTGGTATTTTCATGTAAATACGTTATTTCTCGGTTACTAGCGATTTCATCAGTATATTTTTGTATTTGCATAAAAATATAATATTTCCATCTAAATACGATGTTTTTTGGCTATTGGCAATGTCACCTATAAATTTTTGTATTTACTAGGAAGTGCTATATTTCTATGAAAATACTATATTTCTTGGCTACTAGCGATATCGCTAGTGTCCATGATGTTAAGTGATATTGCTTGTAAAATTTTGTGTTTACAAAGAAATACTGTATTTCTAAGGAAGTACTATGTTTCTTGACCACGTTTGTACCAACAAGGGAGGAGAGACGGAGGTGGAGGGGAGAAAGAGGTAAAGGTATTTTGAGATTTTTATTCTTAATTTTTCATGGTATGAACTCCATTTTCTTATGATATGCTATTTACTACATATTTTAAAAACATATGACATAATTTACTAAAATAAAAATACTAAATATGCTATTTGGCTTCTTTTCCCAAAAAAATAATTTTAAGATTTATACTATAAGACTTGCAAATAAGAGCATAGCCTTATTGGGTGCCCAATGGCTCCTCTTATTTTTGCCCTTATTTTTTTTAACAATTTCTTTCATTATTTGTCAATTCGAAATTTTCTTAAGTGCAACATTAAGCTAGAACTTTTTTTAAAGAAATATTCAGTTAAATCTCAAGTTTTGACTATTAAGTATGCTCATGTATTTCAAATTTAAAATGCCTAATAAACCCAAAATTAAATTTACTACTATGTAAAATTATATTTTTTGGATTCTAAGTTTTAAAAAGTAAATTAAATTCTATCAACTTAGAAAAAGAATAAAATAGGTAGAATAGATGAAACAAAGGTAAGAAGAAAGATAAAGTTTAAAAAAATATAATTATGTTGTAATTTTAACAAAAATCTTACTCCACTCAGCCCTCCAAAAAAATTCTCACTCTGTCACTACATAAAAAAAAATGCATTACTCTTAAAAAAAATGCATTACTCTTAAAAAAAAATGCATTACCCACGGGACTCTATACTTTTCACGTGTCTGATCTATATTAGGTTGTCTTTTCTTCATGCTCTTTTATTTTGACACGGTTAAATCGCACACTATCTATAAAAGACTTACCATAGAAAGGCCCAAATAGTTTTGATAGTTATAATGATTTTCAAAAAATTTTACTCCAGTCATAAGGGGCACGGAATTTTCCACTTGAAGCGAAGTATTTTGGTTGCCTTTTTAAAACAACGTCAATATTCCTTTTATGGTTGATATAATTTTGTAATGTTTTTTAATGATAGACTCATAATATTGCAATGTTCCATTTCAAGGCACTCGATTGTTTTCATGTTAATTAGTAGATATTAATATTGCCTAAACGCCCACATGAGCTAGTAGAAAATCCGTATTTCATTTTCATCCGTCATGGCAAATGTCTTCTTTTGCTGGAAATAGGTGGCTTCTTCCTTCACCATATAGAGAAGCAGTTATGTGCACATGTATATGTGCGTACGCACAAAAAATACTCATAACATAGATTGGCAAACGTACATTTAAGAAATTACTAACTAATAAAGTTAATTGGCATACTAATTATTGGAATGAAATAAGTGAAATCCAGGAATGAATGAATTTTTGCGGCTTTTCCTAGAGAAGCATGTGATGTTTTGTAAAAAAGCTTTATTAATAAATAAATAAAGTGAATTTATCATTATATTG
>CAMOHE010050124.1:0-33401 GCA_946598075.1 Artocarpus hirsutus
GAATTGCCTGTTCCAACATTTGAGGCAACAACTGTGGGTGAAGCAGCAGGAAGCTTCGTCGCATGGCCGAAGAGATTAGTTGAAGTCATCACATTGACAAAGACGAGCCGAGCGCCTAGCCATGTTCCCAAAGATCTAAGCGAAAAGAAACGGCAAAAAAAGAAAAGCTCTCTAAAAGTAAGAGAATCACAACCTGAGGTTCAACAACGCCAAGGACAAACCGTTGCTAATGAACAGATGCGTGCATTTAACTTCGCTTCAGTACCACAAGAGTTTATGCAGTTAGCTCTATATGCACATTCTTTCATGCGCGATGGGTCGACCATTCAGTGCCCGATACCGGTAAATGTCACCGGCAATGATTTCCCTATCTTTGTGGGGTATGAAGACGTTTACGACTTCATCAGTTTCGAAGAAATCGGGGCAAACTGTATCCTTGTTTACCTCAGGTGATAACTCCAGCCTTATTTAAGTATTTTAAATATATACGTAGAGTTGTAAGGTGTTTTAAAATAATTCACTGTTCTATTTTTTATTGTAGTTTTTTGGCGGAATATTGTGAACTTCAAGGCATGACGCATAATTTTGGCTTCATATCTCCAGCTGTTGTTTCAAGTGCTGCAAGAGACCTGCAGAGTGATCATAGAGAGCGTGCCACATCACTCCTCCACCTATTAGCTGAAGCACCGAGGGGGAAATTATTCTTCCTTCCATACAACGTTGGACAACATTGGATGTTAGGACTTACTTCGCCATGGGAGGACCAAATATATTGGTTTGACCCCCTCGGACACCCACCACGTGACGATTTCGTATCAGTCACAAGATTGTAAGTATTAATATTGTCTTACAAAATTAATTGTTTTTTAGTCTCACATAATTGTGTCGTCTTTTAATTTATTTATTATTTAAACATGATATACATTATTAGGGCGCTTAATGATTGGAAGCTTCAAGCGGGAATCAGTGTCACAAACCGACCAAACGGAACGTTATATTCTAAATGTAAGTGCCCAAGACAACCAGGAAACATAGAATGTGGTTTTTTTATTCTACGTTTCATGTGGGATATAATTACGAGTGGTATACAAGCCTTAGGAAAAAAAGAAGTTTATATACATACAGATATACATGAAGTTAGATTAGAATGGGTACAATTTGTAAATAGGTTTGTGGTTTTTAGATAGGTACACGTCATACTAGATTAACAAAGTGCTCAAAATAGCTCAAGTGTAAACAGATATTGTAAATACAAATTAATATTTGATTATAGAACAATTATTGTATGTAATTAGGGCCTTGGTGTAATGGATAACATACGGGACTGGCCATCTCATAGGAAATTGAAATTGAAGGAGATTTTTTTTTTTGGAAAATACCAAATTTTCACGATGGTTTTTGTGAAAAACCGTCGTGAAAAATTACAGTTTACCCCCCCACACGCGCCAAATTAATCTATTCCATGACGGTAAAAAACCGTCATGAAAAGTCGATCATATTTCACGACAGAGGTTTCCACGACGGTTTTTTGACCGTCGTGAAATTTTTCTACAACGGTTATAAACCATCGTGGAATCCACATTTTGTACTAGTGTAAAGAAGTATATGAGCCAAAATAGGCATTTCAATCAAATGCTTCTTTTAGTAGAATTTTTTTATATGTATAAATAAATAAAGCACATTTAGAAAAGAAAAATCTTAGTCAATACAAATAAAACAAAGAACCATTTAAATGGTACATTTGATTAGGGAAAGGATATTTAAAAAGGGGCACAATTCAAAAAAAAAATAGCGAAACAATTAAAACATAAAAGTATTTTTTTAGGGAAAAAAATAAAAGTATTTATGAAGACTACATTTAATAATATAATTCTTTAAATAGCTCAATATTTGATGTAGCAGCGAAGAAAAAAAAGTTTTGGTGAGTCCTCCCCATAATAGCTACAAAACGACATTATCCAATCAAAAGCTACAACTAATAGCAAAAAACTAAAGGATTATTTTCATGAACACTCCTTGAAATATGTACAGTATTTTATTTTTCCCCTTGATTTTGTGAAACCGGTCAAAGTATCTTCGATATATAGAAAACAAATTAAAATACTTGCTCCATCTAATTCTGTTTATAAACTTAACGATTTTGCTGACATGGCTTCTCATTAAACATTAAAAATATATTAAACTTTTAATTAAATGTAAAAAAATTAAATATTAAAAGATAATAACAAAATTTTTTATTTTAATTTTTTTCAATTTTTTTAACTCCTACCCTCTTCTCCACACTCTCCCTCCTTTCTTTCTCTACTGTAAATTGAAATTTAGACTAAAAAATCCTAACAAAACCCATCTCCTCGACAAACCCCTTGTTTCACCATCCCTATATACCCAATCCCCCTTCCCACGCCTTCACCCTTACGCCGCCATCCTCGGCCTTACGCTGCCATCCCCCTACGTGACCCCCTTTCCCTCACCTAACTGCACAATACTGCTGCCATCATAAATCAAAGCGTCCCTGTCGTACCCTACATCCACTGCCTCGTAACCCTACTATTTCTCTCTAGTTGTCTCGATCTCTCTCTCATGTGTGTATGTGATTTTGATCTATGCAAGCAATGTGGCAAGGGCGACGAGGTGGCTATTAGGGGCAAAGAGTGTGTGGAGCTACTTGGTAGCACACTAATGGTTGGCTGTAGTGGCCGTCATGGGGTGATTTTTATGCCTAATTTACAATAAAGAGAGATGCGAGGGAGTGAACTGAGATGGAAAAAAATTAGAAAAAAATAAAGTTAACATTGTTTATTATTAATTAATATTTAATTATTTTCATATATTTAAATAGAATTTTAATACATTTTTTAAGGTTTAATAAGATGCCATGTAAGCAAAATGTTAAGTTTATTAGCGAAATTAGACAAAGGGAGAATTTTGATCAGTTTTCTATAGATCAAGGAGCATTTTGACTTATGTTTTTTAATGTGCGACATCCTGACTTTATGATGGTACGTATATCAGTACGTTGGAGACATAAGTCTTGATTGCATAGACTTGTTATTCATAGATATGGAATCCATAGCTTTTTTTGTAGAGTTAATGATATTCTTTTATATGCATTAGCTTATAATTGGAAGACTGAAGCGCTCAACCATTTAGATATATAAGTGTAACAGAATGGTATACCATCTATGGATAGTAAGTATTCTAATGGTATCATAATGGAACATAAGATATACCATCTATGGATAGTAAGTATTCTAATGGTATCATAATGGAACATAAGATAAAAATAATTATGAAGGTAAAACAGAATTTATCGTTAAGCCGATTATGAATATCTAATGGGGATGTGACACATTATGATATGTCATGAATGGTTAGCTTTCATAATTTTATATAGTTTGGGAGTGTAACTCTAAGCTTTTAATGAAGTAGCGTTAGAGTTGATAATTATAAAATATGTATCTATGATATTTTATTTTATAATTATAGGAGCTTGAACTATTTATGTTCATAGGATCCCTTTTGATAACTCATAATAAATCCTGTAACGATACGGCATGGTTTTCCTACATATTGGTGACTTATGTTAAATTATTAGATTGGCTAAAATTCAATAGGATTAGATATAATAATTCATATTCGTTTATTGGCTGAATTAATTTTATAAATTGGTTCAAGATAAACATGTTGAATTATTTAGATAATATTTTATTTTCTATGAGATTATCTAGATATGACTATTTTGATCAGATAACTTTTATATTAGGTTATATGAATTAAAACTAAGACTCTATCTAAGAATCTTGAGTGGAAAATAAGATATTCTTAGGGATTAAGTTATTGCAATGCAT
This sequence comes from Artocarpus hirsutus, assembly GCA_946598075.1. NCBI lineage: Eukaryota > Viridiplantae > Streptophyta > Magnoliopsida > Rosales > Moraceae > Artocarpus > Artocarpus hirsutus. The sequence goes on from CAMOHE010050124.1 coordinate 3,849, forward strand.
GAGTTCGGCCTGTCGATGAAGTAAGTTCTATAGGCTAAAGGGAAAGTTTGGCCTACAAATCGTGCGATAATCTGTATATGCATTTTAGACACATTTTTCATTATAAGTCAATCTAGATTCAAATTTTGAGACCTTATCTGATAGGGATTAACCCCAAATTCAACCATTATAAATAGGGAGTGAGTTTTCTTACTTATTTAGATCATTTGAGAAGTATAAGTGAGTACTCTAGAAGAGAAGCTTTGAAACTCCTAGAGAATTATTGTTCAATTTCAAGAAACTTAGTTCTATATCTTTTCAAGTGGTTGGAAGGAGAGGCACCAGAGGAGAAGCTGTATGATCTATGACTACCCACACTTCGATTATGGATAGAGAATAGCAAAGAAGACCAGTTAGTTAAGGCTCTTCTAGAATGTTCTTCTCTACATGAATTCGAGCTCACTTCGATATATAAAAAAGGTTAGTAAGATCTATCACTAATTTATATATATAGCATGTCTAACTTATGTTTTAGAATATACTCTAATTTAAAAATTTTAAAATTCCGTTGCGTACTCATTTTCTAACAATTGGTATCAAAGACATAGTTTTTACATAAATTTATGAGTTTGTGATCATGCTATATATATAAATTATGTGATCTTGTTCTCTCCTATGCTTGAATTTAATTTTTTAAAAAGTTGGCACTCTAGGGTTTTTGTAGAATGTTGTCATGAGATTATATAGTGAATGTTTATTAATTGATTATGGTTGATTAAATTATTATTTAATTATTAATTAATTAATCAACTTGTGCCGGTTATGGTTCCTTAGAAGTTAGTATATATATCTAGGTTTTTTATATAATTAGATGGCAATCTATCATCACCGTCTAGGAATTATTATATTAATTTTAAATTTTTAAAATTTTGTAATTAAATAATCATTCAAAGTGAAGACGGATCTAGAAGATGAGATGATAATGTTCCATTGTTTTTTTCTTGAGTTTTTAAAATTTTTATGTTTTCGAAAAAAATATTGAAAAACTACTTAAAAATGTTTTCTGAAAAAACATGAATTTAGCTAAGTCGGTAGGCCAAACCATTAGGTTTAGCAAACCAATGGTCACAGTTTGGTAGGCTATCAGCAGGGTAGAATTCTGTCAACTCTGGCGAGAGGCTGAACACTTAGGCTTGGCAGACCGATGGACAGACCAGCAAGCCAAACATTTTGATTGGCAGGCCGGTAGAGTGCAGTAATTTTTTAGAGATGGTGTATTTTTCAATGTAGTTTTGATTTTATTTTTAAGACAATTTTGAGAAACATGAAATTTTATGATGATTGTAAAAACAAAACATTTGATCTACGAGGGATTGAAGAATTGAAGATGGATACCACATGAATAAGGATACAACTTAAAGATACAAGATGAAGAATCAATAATATGTTTGGATTAATCTTTTGTAATCTTTATTTTCTTTTCTTTAGGATGGAACCATGATATAATGACCATTTATTTATTATTACTTTGCTTATGGCTTTGCATGTTGCTTTGCTTGTTGCATTATAATATGATTCGCCATGTATGTTGATAACATGCTATGTAAAATAAGGATTGCCACTTATTAAAAATTGTTCATACATGCTTACATAAAACCTTGTTTTTTAAAATGTTGAGTGGGAAAAGGTTTTCGAAAAAAGGACCTACGGCCTCCATTGTTGGTCTATGAGTAGCACATGCTGTTTCTAATCCCTAGAAAAGGATTTCATCATGTACCTTGTTGGATCTCCAAATGGATAATTTATTTTAAGATGATTTATTGTTGTACACCCCTCTTTGGTGATTATAAATCATGGATAAATAGTTAAAACGATGGTTATACACTCAAGATTAATTTTATTATTAACTTTCCTTAGGAGCTCTGTTAATGAAATTAATGGCCAAAGAGAACGATTATTGATATATGCTAAATCAGATGGGTCTTGGGTGGCATATATTAATTGGAGGGGATCCGTGTTCTTAATTGAATTTGGCAAGTATCTCCTAGGTGGCATGTTAAGTTTTGAGTTGGAAATTATCATTGTAAGGTTGTGATTTTTTCAAGGTTTTAATAAACACAATTTTATTTTACTTGTTTATGTTATCTCACTAAATTGATATGGAATGTTTGCTTATATTTTGTATGTGAATCTTTATTGTAAATTAAAATGTCTAAAAAATGCTTTAACATCGATACTCGAAAAGAACCAATTAACTGGCAAGAATTACAATATTGGAAAAGGAACCTAAATATTGTCCTATCCTTTGAGAAACTAAAATTTGTACTAACAATACCGTGTCTTCTCGAACCTACTAAGGAATCCACTAATGAACAAATCCAAGTATATGATCGCTAGAAAGATGCTAGTGATTAGGCCCGTTGTTATGTTATGGCTAGCATGAATAATGTGTTATAGGGTCCACATGAAGATTATGAGACTACAAAGTAGATCTTGGATAATCTTGAAGACATTCTTGGATGCCAAGCCCTAGCAAAACAGCAAGAGGCTCTTCCAAAACTTTGGAACTACAAATAAAGACTAGGGACTCCTGTGAAGGAGTATATGATGTTGGTCATAGGTTGTCTTGCTAAGGCTTAAATCCATGGAGCTGATATTGATGCCGCGTCATAAATGACTACAGTTTTGAAGACTCTATCTAAGGAGTTCATCCCGTTTAGAGCTTCATATAATTTGAGCAATAGGTAGGATGTGACCTTGACTCAACTGATGAAGCAGTTATAAGAGTTCAAAAATCTGATCGGGGAAACTCCTGCGGGTGGTGAGGCCAACTTAGCGGCCACTTCCTATTCCAATCCTAAGCCAAGGAATGGTAGGAAGCAGAGGGCTAAGAACAGAAAGTCTTCTATTCTTGCAACTGGCAAGAATAAGAAGAAGAGAAAAAAGAACCCACAAAAGCGGAAGTGCTTTTATTGTGGGAAGGTTGGGCACATTAAGAAGAATTGCAAGGACTTTCTTTTCCGAAGAGGTAAGTGTGATCTTTTAGTTATTGAAACTTGTTTAGTAGAAAGGAGTAAAATGGTGTAATATGTTTTTGGAGATATTTTATCAATAAGGAGTTTATTTATTATTCATATACCAAATGTTGTCCTCTTTATATTTATGTTTGTTGAATATAGGATAAGCAAATAAAAGTCTTAGACTGTCGGTCTAAACCTTTAAGAATTGTGCATATGATGGACAGGTTATGTGGAAGACATGAATCTTAAAAGTGATGGTTTAAATCATAAGATACGCAATTGAGGGAATAAAGTTGAGCGTTTTATTCATGCTTAGATTATTATGTTGTCTACATTCTTAACGAAAAATGGCTTGTCTTGTTCATCGGAGTGGGACTCCATGAGTAGAAACATTGGTGCATTGTCATAAGCGGCTATGTATTAGATCAGGGATATAAAAAGTTAAATTGATTTGGTTAATAGTTCCATTTGTGCAAATCAATTCACTTTTCTATTGGGTTATTTAAATTAAAACTGAAGCTCTATCTAAGAATCTCAGGTGGAATTTAAGATATTTTCATGGTTCAAATTATCGCAAGTGCGACAGGCCAGTGTGTGAGTTCGGCCTACCGATGAAATAAGTTCAGCAGGCCAATGAAAAAGTTTGGCCTGTTGATCATGTGATAATCTATATACATGTTTTAGACGCGTTTTTCATCCCAAATTGATCTAGATTTGAATTTTGAGGCCTTATCTTATAGGGATTAACCCCAGATTCAACCACTATAAATAGGGGGTGAATTTCTTAGTTATTTAGATCAGTTGAGAAGCATAGAGTGAGTACTCTAGTAAAGAAACTATAAAACTCCCTAAGAACTATTGTTCAATATCAAGAACCTTAGTTCTAGGTCATCTCAAGTGGTTGGAAGGAGAGTCACAAGAGGAAGACCTATACAACATATGACCACCTACACTCTGATCGTAGATAGAGGATAGCAAAGAAGACTAGTTAGTTGAGTCTCTTTTAGAACGTTCTTCTCTATATGGATTCGAGCCCACTTCGATATGTAAAAGTGGCTAATAAGATCTATCATTAATTTATATATATATATATATATAGCATGTCTAACTTGTGTTTTGAAAAATACTTTGATTTAAAAATTTTAAAATTTCATTGCGTATTCATTTTCTAACATTTATAAAATCAGAGTGCAGAATAAAATAGAGTGGATAGTTTGGGGCATTTATGAAAATAATCCAAAAATAAAACCAAAAAGCTATAACTTTAAAAAAGAAAGAGAATCCTTTAAAAGAAAGAGGGAAGAAAAAAAGAAAATAAAAAGAAAAAAGAAAAAAGAAGCAACCGTCATAAACAGCGTCCTGTAACATAATGTCCCAAATAGTTTACCTCGAACCAAGCTCAAGTTTTCAACAAATAAAATGTGTAGCCCACTATAAGTCCAATAAATATGCACCATCAGATTGTCTCTCATGGACGGGACTCTTTATGAAAATCTTGCTGTAGCAATATTATTATTATTATTATTATTATTATTATTATTGTGTTATAAAATAATTGTAGAAGTATATTTCATATAATTTAAAAAAAAAAAAAAACAAGAGAAAGAACATAAGAGAAAAATGAGAGCCAAAGCAATTATTTTTTATGCACTTATAAGTGATCTCAAATACATGCGTTTATATCCTCTATTTATGGGCTAAGAATCATTAATATGGGTTAAATAAGAGAGCAAGAGTAACACAAGTTACAAACACAGTAAGAGGGAAATTATAGGGAAATAATACATAACATTATTATGGGAATAATGGAGAGGTAATTAGTTTTAAATGAGAAGAAATGCATAGATTATGGAATATCAAGTGGTGGCATCCATAGTTTACTTGCAACATTCCCCCTTAGATGTCCACTATACAAAAACATGCCTCATTAAAAACCTTTATTAGAAAAAACCTTATGGAAAAAAATCCTAGTTAAGGGAAAAAGATTACATTATTCTCGTAAGATTTGCACTTTAGATTAGCCTCATTAAAAACCTTGTTTAGAAATCCATATGGGGCAAACCTATGCTAAGGAAAAAAAAGTACAGTATGCAATAGCCTCTCCCTCAAGTCAGCATGTCTTCTTCATTACTTACAACAAAGATCTCCAAGTCGACGAGCACTAGTCTTGTACACTAAGTTATCAATTGAATAAATATGATGGATGTTGTCCTTTAGGAGCTCATGTACGAAAAAGTACTATCATGAAACATGTTTTGTTATGTCTTCCCAATGAGGTGATACATGTTATATTATCATCATATAATGTCATTAAACTTCCTTTGATGAATAAAAGGTCATGTATTTCTTGGATACATCGAACTAACGATCAATAGTACACAATCTTAACTCTAGCACTTCAACATGATTTGAAGATGCAACAACAAGTTTTGCTTTATAAATAGCTAAGATATAGCAATACCACTGTTTGTAAACATGTAGTCTATGTGTAATTATGCTTTTATGTAGATCAAACAAAAATTTAGGATATACATATCCAATCAATTTTGATTTTAATTCTTGCAAATAAAACCATCATATAAGAGATTCCTCAAATATATTGAAGTACTTGCTTAATATTACTCCAATGTCTTTGTTAATTATATCTTATTAATAGATTAACAAAGAATGTTATATTAAGTCTTGCATAGTTGGAAAGATACACTAGTGCATTAATAGAACCAATTTATGGTATTTCTAAACCAATAATTTCTTCATTAGTATCCACGACAATGACAATGACCATTTTTCTCAGGAATGGATAAAAAAAATCTTTGTTCATGTTAAAGAATCAAACAACTATTGGAGAACTTATTAAGAAAGTGAACATCCATATTAAGAAATTAATTTAATTTTAAACTTCTTCTAAGATATTAAACACTGAAAAATATGCCCATTAAAACCTTACTAGACAAAAACTTGTGGGACATACATTCTACTAAAGAAAAGAGATTACAACATTCTCATAATATGCTACTAATAATTGCCTCATTAAAAACTTTATTAGGACAAAACCTTAACAAAGGGAAAAAGAATACAATAGGTATTTGACTCTCATTTATATCAATATATTCATAGTTGTCTTAAAAAAAATTATCGATTTGATAGGGAATGAGAGTCGATGCATATTATCAAAATTTAAAAAATATTGCAATAATCTTTGCGACTCTTGGAACTTCATTAATATTCCAACTATTGCTCTTTAAGAGTTCACCTGTCACAAAGAATTTTATAAATGTATTGGCTATCTTTGATGGATAAACATGAACAAACATTTACCCATATTTATTTCACAATTGGCAGTATTATGATGCGTCAATTATTTACACATCAACTCTACTCCATGTGAGTATAACATAGTTTGCACCTTATAGCCAAATACTTATCATTATACCTTATTCACGTAATATCTCATACTAGAAAATATTAAATCAAATAATGAAATGATGTATAAAACATTAAAGAGAACTTCAGGTTTTAAAATTATATTGGCATTTTCTCAAATATATAGTTATCAAATAAATAATAGATAAATTTCAAAGTACACAACATCCTTAAAAGTTCTTCAAGATAATTTCTTATATGTAAGAGAAATTATAGATAAACATTCTTTTGAATACATCTCAATCTTCATATCTGAATATGACTTTCTTCTATAAGATTTATTTTCTCAAATGTCTCTTATAATTTCTTTAAGAATTTTTATAAATAACAATAAGTCTAGTATGTTTGAGCTGTCATAAAGCAATGGAGAAATAAATTTACTAGTATTTTTATTCTTTATATTGTAAAAACATAATGGTACATCTAAATCTGGATTGCATCTATTTGCACAAAGATCTTAATCACATTATAATGCACACAATTTATATTGTTTGTTTCATATCTTTAAGTCTCTCCAAGACTTTTATAGAAACGTCAATATATTGTTGTAACATATTTTTCAGACACATATGAACTTATAAATTACTAGGATATGAAAATTATAATTGTTTATCCATTGTAAATGAGTACCTTTACTTATTTCTTTAAAAGTTTTCTCCAAGAAACTTACTGTCATAACTCATAATTTATTTTATAGCTTTATACATTCTCGTATACATTATTTCATATGAGTATGTATTTCTACCCTCTAAGCTTTATGTATTCACAACATATTTGGACTAATGGTCCTCAATACTTCGTATCTGCGGATAGCTTTTGCCTAAATTTTACGTGTTCTACTTATTGGCCAATTTTATCGATATCGATCTCTTCAATGAATTTCAAAATATCTATCAAGATTGTAACACTCGTTATTTTAACAGGAATGATTTTGTAAATTAATGTATAAAACGTGAAAATTTAAAATTTTGTTGTATTTAAAATTACTAAGTTGCATTTATTGTTCCACTTAATTTTGAAATTGCCACTTTGGCATTTTGTGACCAAAAGTCTCCAAAGGAGACATGCAATACCAAAACCCCACCTACTCCTTTGTCATTCCCCTCCATTTCTTCCATGATTCACTCAATCAATTCCCTCAATCATTTTGCTTTCTATTTAATTAGGATAAGCCTCTCTGTCTTTCACGTTTCGCACTCTCCTCCTTTCTCTGTCAGCTATTCTTTTCTCTTCTTTCTTTACTTTTCTTCCTCGGTATCTCTTTACTTTTCTCTTCTTTCCTAAAGAAACGAGTGAGAAAAACCAAAGAAAACTCAAACCATTCTTTCACAAATTCACAAACAATCTCTCGTAAGCTTAAGCATTGAAGAGGCTTAAACGTTTTCAAGGCTAAACTCTACTTTCGAGCTAAGTTTTAATTTTAGATTTCTAAAACTTTAGCTTTGATTTTAAGTTGTATTTTGGCCTGAAAATTTTGAGAAATATGTTTTTGATGTTTAGAGATGATTATGTATTGTTTATATATAGTTTTTATGCTTAGAAAGCTATTAGAAAACTAAGAATTTGAGTAAAAGACTTAGAATTTGGATTAAGGGCTCTTTGTAAAGAATTCCCAGATGAAAAATGACATGTTGTTTTCACAAAACTATATGTCATTTTTCTCAGAAACTACATGTTGTTTTCTTTAAAACTACATGTTGTTCATGTAGTTTTTCCATACTAAAATTCAATAAAAACAAGCTTTCAGTGGGATTTGAACCCCCAATCTTAGGAACAATAAAGAGGAGTCAAACCACTACGATAAGAGTAGTTATTTAATAATTTATGTTTCAAAAATCATAAATAGTTTTCTACAAAGTGTGTAAATTTCAAATAATTTTATTTTAATAAATATCCAACTTTTTAATTATTTTATTTTTAAATATTTTAAAAGCATATTTTTTATTTTAAAATCATTCTTTTGCTTGGGATATCAACCATGCTTTAAAACATCAAATCCCTCAATAGGAGTATTTCTAACAAGTTCCAATTTTCAACACTGTATTATAATTTAGGAATCTGATCAAAAAAACACAGATGCTGGTCATACCATGGACTGTCCATGGACTGTGATTTACAACCAGTAAACTAAAACATAATCATAAAATATATCACAAATGCTTCCTTTCAAAATTATACATTAAACTCATACATAAAGATATTAGAAGGAATCTCATAATTATAGCTAACTCGACAGATTCTTCATTAAACAGTTACATTCATGATACACAAACATTTTACCCACATAACACACTCATAATTTTCTACAGAGTATCCCCACAATTGACTTTGGTACTTTCACAAAACATTAACAGAATACTACACCTTACAAACATGATACGTATACGTTTCAAGAGAACAAGGCACTCCGTATACCAACTATCCATATCATGGATGCTTATTGAATAAAAAAACATTGATAAACAAAAGATTAGATCTTAAGTGAGATGCGTTTTGAGAGTATCAAGTACTCCGTATCACCAGCCATCCCGACATTAGAGGTCGATGAATCTAAAAGTTTAACAATAGCATAGGGAAATGGTTATTCGTGACACCTGAAATACAGACATGTATGCCATGGGTGATACCAAAAGATTATAGATGGAGATTCAAATTAATTCGCCACTCCAGGCTTTCCCTTTCCCATTCAAGCTTGGATGTTGTAGTGTCAAACTCCGGATGAATGATTTGCATCTTATCTAGAAATTCGTTGGCCATTGAAGAGGTAACAAAGATTTGTCTATCCGATTTTGCAATTTAATGTGGTAATGAATAAAACTTTAAGGTGAGTAGTAGTTTTTCCTACTGGACATGTCGATGCTCATCCTTATTATATTTACATCTCTCAGGTGGAATTCAATGCAACTTGTCTGACGAGGAATAAGCATATACACTGTTGATTACATGTTGGAAGAACTTTGTTTATTTGTAACTCATATAGACCATGTAAGATTTGTAATACTTTTATGGTGGCTGTGTTAAGTTATTTGAGAAATTATACTATGATGATGATGACTGTATTTTAATATTTGGTGCTACACTAAAACTATCGTTGGTATTTAATGCTTATTTTTTATTTTATGTTTATTTCCAAAAACCCATGGGCATTGTTTAATTGTTTTGAAATGATAATGTATTTAATTTTTTTTTATGTATTCAATACTTCTAGCCCCCACATAGGGGCGTTACAAAGATCCTCCCTTTCTTTTCAAAATGTATCAACAATTCTTGCATTTTGTAACTGTCGACAATAACTTTAATGAGATATTCTTCTTTTGTCATTATAATTTCAAACAAACCTGTTGAGCTACTTAATGAGTTCAATAACTTCATCAATTTCTGTAATTTATCTAAACATTATAATCTCTGATAAGATTATCAAATTGTCATATCAATAACCTTTTACGGGTATATCCTCTTTAGGAATATGGTCTCTTCACAGTATCAACACATTTATGAATTTCTTTCCCTTATAATAAATATGGAATTTTATATTAAACAAGTCCTTCACTCTTCAAACGTATCTTAGGCGAATAGCTAAAGAATTATTATTTAGAAACCTCAATTTAAGCTACAAAATTTATAGTTGGAGAAGTGATTTACTCACTTTTTTTTTGTCATATTAACAGTTCAAAATAGCATCATATTGCTTAATCAATCAATTACGAGGATCAATAATATCCAAGTGCAACTTCCCTCCTTTTGATATTGGGAAGCTTTTTAAGCAATATTACCTATAGGATTTCAATAATCAATATTCTAAACTATACCCAAGATACCTCCTGGAGTATTAAACTTTAAGTTCATTATAATGATTCACATAATTATCTTAGAACAACCTGGAAGAGAAAAGGAAACATTTTTTCAATACATTATGCTTGTATGAGACTTACGAAACTATATAAATAACAATATTAATCCTTATGCATGTCCCTTTTTACATATAATCAAAATAATGGAAAATAGTATATCATATCATGTTTCACCACTTTGATTATTTTCTCATCGCTATAACGATATCATAATGGGAATTTGATAGGCTATGATAACATAATGGGAATTTGCTAGGCTATGTAATAGTAAAATACAATTAGTATTTCAATGTATTGTATGTATGTGATTTTTGCAAACAATTTTGTATCATAAGCCTTTTAATTTTCTCTTGTCATTTTTCCACTTTCGGTAGTTATATATGTGACTTTTTAAAACTTAAAGGATGCTTTGTACCATACAATCAAATTGTACCCCATTAAATAAACTTAAATAAATAAAAGAGCAAACAACCAATTAATCAACTCTTTCTTTGACGTTTACTCCATTTAGCCTTTGTATAATCACATCTATTAATATTCTTAAAGATAAATCAATAATAACAAAATTTCTCCCTTAATTTAGACTTAGTGTAAATGCCCTAGTCATTTAGATGTACAACGAACATGTACCAAAAGCCTTTTTATGTCACATCATAAGGTGACTAATTTTGATTATTCACAGGAGTGATATTATGAACTTTTTAATTTCTTTTATGATTTAACCGCTTTCAATCATACCTTGTGGCTTTCTTTGACAATGAGGACGTTGAAAATTTCAAAAGTCCAATAGCCATTAGATTTGAAATATTTCACTTGGGAATATGAAAAATAATTAGATAAAATTTATAGTGATTTCATATTATGTGGTCAATAACAAGAGGCCACATCTAATATTATTATCCATGATGTCACAATGATTCTTCTCATAATTGCAATATTATTCAGCATTTATATTATTAAAACGAAACAATCAATTACGCAAAATTAATGACTCTTATATTATTGGCTCAAAACACATGCCAATATTATATATGGGTCATTTTGATTGTGCGTAGTCTAATCCATTAAATTATAAAATAATGCCATAATTATTTTAATACTAAAATAGTGAGCTTTTTGGAATAAAATAATTGGATAGTTGATTATATTCACCATATATTAATATTTTATTATGATATAATAACCGCAACCTAAAATTTTATCATAGATGATGAAAAATAAGATAAAAATCTTAACGAAATAAACAATAAAATATACTCTCATAATCCAATGTTATAATCAATTTGAGTTGAACCTAATATGAGCATCATATGTATAAATAACGCCAAACCTTAAAAGGGGTTTCTTCCATATATAAACCATCTATACATACAATAATATTCATAGAAATGGCCCTTCATTATTCATGCTAATCATTAAAAAATGTGATAGATGTATATATATATATATATATATATATATATATATATATATAACAAATTATATAGTTCATTTAACTAGGCAAAGTGAAAATTGTAACAAAATATGAACGATATAATTGAACCCTGTAAATAACACAAGGACTTTAAGAGAGAATGCTTCTGTTGAAAAACAATATCTGTATATTACCTTTTGGCAATTCAAATTCATAAAGAAACATTCTATAGAAAATACAAAAGGGAGAAGAAATATCGTGTAAAATATATCCAAATAATTATAAATTTGCACATCAACGAAACCCATAATCAAAACAATCTAATAAGGTTTTTTTATTATTATTTTTGGAAATATAACAACATAATAAGTTCTATAGAGAAACATTTTACCTTAACAAGAACAACAAACCTCTTAAACCAATAAGAAAGCACCGCAAAGAACATTGAGGGCGACATTTTTGAGATCCCTTTAGCAAATATTCTCTAATGCAATATCTTAATTTTCTGAAACCTTCTAACAATTCTTAATAGATAAAAAAAATTGTTAGAACTTCATGTTGATAGCATGTTATAAAATAATTGTAAAATCATATTCCATGGAATAAAAAAACAAGAGAAAGAACATAAGAGAAAAACAAGAGCCAAAGCAATTATGTTTTCTTTCATGCACTAGCAAGTGATCTCAAATACATGCCTATATATTCTCTATTTATGGGCTAAGAATCATTAGTGTGGGTAAGATGAGAGAGCATTATTTACAAAGGTTACAAACAAATTAAGAGGGGAATTATTGGAAAATAATATACAGCATTATTATGGAAATAATGGAGTGATAATTAGTTCTAAATGAGAAATAATAGATAGTTTATAGAATACCAAGTGGTGGTATCCACACAATTTATTTACAACTACTATTATTATTATTATATATGTACTGTAAGACGGGCTCAAACATTTTATAAGACAGGCTCGAGAATTTTCCAAAATATTTGCATAAAATTAACAACACGGAAATCATAATTATGAAGAAAAGTTTATCTTTGGTTATTATTACTATTATTACTATTATTATTATTATTATTATTATTATTTACTGCAAGACGGGCTCAAACATTTTATAAGACAGGCTCAAACATTTTCCAAAATATTTAAATAGGATTAATAATACAGAAATCATAATTATAAAGAAAAGTTTATCTTTGTTACAAAATCATGTAAAGTTTTCATATTGCTACAATATAAAACTCTCATACAGTATAGTATTTCGAACTAAAAAGCTAGTTTTAACTATATTTGTCAAACACTATAACTTTTCTTTAAATGACAGAAACAAAAAGTTGAACTTTTTATGAACAAATTAAAAAAGAAAAAAAGAAAAAAAAATCTAATTTAACCAACTTTCAAATGAAGCTTTTCAAAGAAGAAAAGGAAAAAAGAAAAGGAAAAAAAAAAAAGAGCACTTTCAAATGAAGCCGTCACTACCAGCTTATTTACTCATTGAAAGATGAAGCCTCAGCAATTACAATAAAGCGCACCAATTTCTTATGGCAGACTATCATAAATCTATTGCGTTGTTCATAAATCAGTGAAAAGGACAATGAGCATAACATATGTTTTGTGTTAAAACTTAATCCCAAAAAAATTAAAAAAAAATGAAATACTGTCAGTTAAAAAGCCAAACCTTAACCCAAGAATACACAGCATCTCTTTATTTTGTGTAAATTGCAGTGTTTTCATTTTAACTGTCTGAACACACTTAAAAAAAAAAGGTCTAAACCAGTTCCTTGAACTAGGAAACTGTGTAAGACTTGAAAATAGGTCCTAATATGAATGAAAGGTTCCCAAAAGGAAAAAGTTAAGAGACTAATCAATTAAAAATAGTACACACATTAATCTAGAATACACCTTGGGTTCATGTTAATGTTTCAGAAATTTGTTCCGGTTCGACGAAATACAAATTACTCTTCTTTGTGTCAAAAAGAAAAAAAGGGCATGACATTATGATCAGGAAACTTTACCAACGAATCTCATTTTATCATTGCTAATTTTCAGCTGTTGCCAAGCCAACCCCAGATAGTCTTTGATAAGATGATACTCTTTTTAGCCTTGAGACAGAAACAAATGCATTAAATCACCTTTCCTTCGATTTCACAGGAACTCCCCTTAACATCTCTACCTTTTCCTTCAAGGCGTCTCTCCTCGGCCGTGCCACTTTGTTGTTAGGATCGAAAAGAAGCACCTCTTCAAATGCCTTAAGAGCAGATTTGAACTCTTTCTTCTTTTCATAAGCGTCTCCAAGGTTGTTCCAAGCAGTGATGTAGCCCGGTTGGAGTTTCACGGCCATTTCAAATTGAGCAATTCCCTTGTCAAGCTTGTCATCAAGGATATAGCAGACACCAAGGGCATTGTAAACCTGTTGAATAGTTGACAGTTTTGAGGAACGTTATCTGTGAAATTTTACAAGCAGAATTATAAGATGTTAAAAAAAAAAAAAAGATAAACCCAAAGACATTCAATCTTATTTTTAAGACTGAACTATGTGTCAACCACATTTGCCTCTATTTTTTTTGGACATTCCAGAAGAGGAAGCATAATTCTTATTCAAACAATTAGCATTTTATTCTTGGTTGGTGAGGAATAATGAAGGAATTTGACAACATAGTCCAATTACGTGGACAAGTTTCCTTATGGAATCCCTTCAAATAGGACAGGATCAAAATTGGGTTTGTTTGGAAGATTTTGAATCCCTCACTCAATTCTTCTCTTTAAACCTTCCAATCAAACAACTATAAATCTTAAAATCCTTCCACAAATCCCCCACTCCCATGCACCTTCCACTTTTCCATTCTACCAAACAAGCTATAAGTCTAGGATGCATGTTAACAGCACTTCTAAGGTCATAATCTAGGCTCTCGAAATAAACTATTAAAATTCTATCTGTCAAGTTATTATCTCATACTTTCAAACACATACAACTCTAAAATTTTTAGTACGTACAATGTAGAGCAATTTTAGAAAAACTTAATTTTATTTATCTGATTACTAAATTTGATCTTAAGATTTTTTTTCCTTGAACCCAAGACAGGATTTAGTTTAAGGTTTTATTAAGTATACCAGAATAAGCGATGCAAAAGTAGAAACATGATGGTTCATTGGGTCACAAATTAGACAGTCTACCAAGAGCAAAAAATGCAAGAAGAAAACAAGCGAAAGGCGCACACAAAATTTATAGTAGTTCACCCTTAATGTGAGAACTATGTCCACTTTTAGCCACTACAGGATATTCACTATGATGAAGAAAAAGTATACAAGAGAAAATCACAGTCCACTCGCAAATCTGTGTTTTTCTCTAACCTCACAAATGATACCTTGTTCGGTGCCCCCTTTACTATAGAGGAAACCTAGGGCAACCAGATTTACAAGTGTGAAATCTCCAAACTACCCTTAATGAAATTTTGGTTCGGGAGCACCATGCCCGCACCCCAAAAGGGGGGTTTCCCAACCCCCTTTCTCCCCAACGGCGAACTTACTGGGAAGGTTTATCCTTGTAATCCTTTGCGTAGGGTGATAATTCTTTAGGGCATTAAATTAGGCTCCAGAACTTAACACACTAAAGAGAGAAACACAGCAGGCAGTTTTAAAAACATGATGGTTATATTTGATCAGGTAATACCTGGGCAAGGTCTTGATCATCTCCATCCCATTTCTCAATCGCCTGAAGCAAGTACTTGATAGCTGCAGGGTAAAATTTCCTCCTCAACATCACCGCTCCAAGTTCAAAATATTCAGTTGCACTAGCATCACCACTTCTTACTTGTTCCTGAAACTCGGAAAACATATGAACGAAGAGAATTTAAGTAGCAAAAGATAAAAATTGGAACAACTATTTTTTTACACTCTCTAAAATAGTTCATCTTGGTTGTTATTTAAAGTAATGGAGATAAGTTAGAGGTGTTACCTGCAATTCTTTGGCAGAAAGATCAAGCTCTCTACGCACAAGAACTTGACGAATCACAAAGAAGGTTCCAACTCCAAGAAAACCTAATAATAACAGCAAGTATGACAACTGGATTCCTAATTCAAATAACTCGCCAACCTCATAAACGGCATTTGCGTTCATCTTATCACTTGCATGTGCCATTGGTTCAGAGATAAACCAAAAGGCTTGTCCAATGGAGAATGTGGAAATACAAAGTAATGGCATTTTCATAGCTTCGATATCCTTGGAAATCAAAAGGTTCTTGAAAAATTCTGAAATTCTATGATAACATCAAAACAACAATTCGTGAGAAATTTATCTGGAGCATAAATGATGTGAATGTATACAGGAAAAACAAGGGACTTAAAATGGAGATTTCGTAAAAAAACATACACTTATCAAAGTACATGTAAGGCATGAATAGGCCTCAATTTTGTTCCAATAAAACCAACAGAACAATGATGCAGAAGCTACCATAAAAAGAATACTTTTAGTGAAAACAAAGTAAAGAGGGGCATAGAAAGACATAAATACACTTCACAATGCCTAATTTTGATTCTAAAATGACATTAATCTACATGCCCAAAACACAGAAAAAAATACTCAAAATTACATAGGCATGCAGGAACAGACAAAAAAGTAGATGCCCATGTATGCCTCATTATGTTCAAAAAAAAAAAAAAAGAGAGAGCAGGTACCCATATATGCTTTGGTATATTTACATTACATCCATAAATCAAAACTATTGTAAGTATCGAAAATCATGATCTCAAACGTTAGTGATGCATGTCACTACCACATGTTGTTCATTGACCATCAACCCGGACGAATATCAGTTTATCAACAGCTTAATTAGATAGCAAACCGAAAATGAATCATTCTTTGAATTTCTAATGATTTTGTAAAAGGTGGGTTGATGACCACTATTTATAGTCTAGAGCAAGGTTCAGCAGATAAATTGATGACCAACATTTAGGCTTATAAGAACTTCAGAAATATGAAATCTGAGAATAAAAAGGCGGTAAGGAAGAAATCAGTAAATTACTCTGGGACTTTGTAGAGGCAAGGGCTTCCATTGGCAAAACCTTTTGGACTATCTGCCTTCACCACCATTGAATTATACATTAGTATCTAAACACATGCACGCAATACATCAGTAACAACGAGGTTGAGTGAACACAAAATATGGTCCTTTTTAAAGTGATGCAACAATGGGTTATGCTTTTCGCAAATATGCCCTTTTCGAAGCACATACTTATACAACAGCTAAGTCAAAGATCTAACTAATATTTCTCATTTATACTGTCTCGAAACTTGTATCAACATATGTTTTGTTAAGTGTAATCAAGAGCCAAAAAAGAGTAAGTATTCAAAAGATAAACGTAATTTGAAACAAGGAAACTGTAAATAAGGCAGAGAAGAAATCAAACAAGAGAAAGTGTTTGAGAGATCAGGCAGCAACCAAAGAATTCCTTTGTTACCATATGCCTAACCATACTGAGGCATTGGTTGTCATAAGAGATAATGACTTGCATTTATCAAATAGAGAGGTTTCCACGCATCAAGAAATGAAAAGTCTGTTTATTTAGGTTTAGAGCTAACAAGAGTATCTGAACATAGAATTGACGAAAAGCATTCGAGTTCAGTCCAGCTGATGGTTGAAAAAGACACTGAATAAGAAAGTAAAACATTTTCCATATTAAAAAAAAAAAAAAAAGGAATAAAGAACAAAAGAAACACGATGAACTACTTTAAAGACCTGTAAACAAAGAGGAGTTTGTCCGAACACATACCTGAAAGTTTGGAAACCTAGCAGCATTCAATTTGCTAGCTGCGATAGAGGTGATTAAGTGGGGTTCATTGAAGCGCTGAGCAATGGCCACCTAGAGCACATAACAATTTTATATCAATAAATTGTTTGCACACTTTTGAAACCGCTGAAGTTGCAAAAGAATTTTATCTAATATTTACAAAATACATATAGGTAAAGGCTTAACTCGTTCACAGAGGACTCATCCTACATGTAACATGTATAAGCAGAGGGTATAACATTATATTTGTTCTATGTAGCAATGAATTTGTGAAGGTATAAAAAAATCATAGACCAATGTGACAACCTTTCAAATTAATTGTTTCACATAATACATGTCATGTTACACACCTACTACTGCATATTACAGCATAGGATCGGTCCTTAGGAAGGACTAAAGACAAACACATCCTTTATTCCTGAGCAAGGAAAGTAGAGCAACGGTAAAATTCAATCTCTTTCCAGTTTCTAGCAAAGAATATGCTCCTACTAAAGCACAACAAAAAGGCCTTTGAAGTAATCCTTCACAATTTTTTGTTCCCTTTAACACTTCTCAAAAAATGCCCCAAGACACATATCCAACAAAATATAAAAACTAAAAAAAAAAAAAATCTAGCTGAAAAATCAATGCATGGGAAAAACTAGAAAAGGGTTTTGGTTTACCCGGAGAGAGAGCTTGTGGGGCCTGAGCTTGAAGGGAGTAAGTGGGAGGAGTGACTGAAAGTGACAGAGGCCTTGGTTGTTGTGAAGGAGAAAAAGCGACGAAGATGATAACATGGTGGTGGTGGTGGTGCTTCGAGGAGAATTTTTGTTTCTGGCGTTGGATTATAAGGAGTTAAGCTGCTTCCAAATCATTCAAGCAAGGTGTTGTGGAAGTGTAAACTCTGAATGTTGTCTCTCTCAGTATCCGAAGCCAAGGAAGAGTTCATTGCCACTGACGGAGGGACATGTCAGAAACTCTTTGGAAGACTATTTTTCCATCCGTAGGATATGAGACAATGAACGAGACTCTTTATCTAAAAGGAAAATTTCAGATAAAAATAAAATAAAAAATGGAACGAGGGCGTGTTTGGGTTTCTCTTAAACACCCAGCACTAAACGGTTATGTAGACTTCTTATAGCCAAATGAAAAGCACAGAAGGGTGATGTTTTATGTGTACAGTACCTGAAACAGATGCGTTTCGGTGCGCGTATCAAACATGTTAAAAAAGTAAAAAATTGAGACAAAAAAAAAGTAAAGAAAACTGAAAAAGAAACACAACCGTTTCGGGAGAAAAAAAAAAAGAAAAAAAAGTTGTCAGAAGAAAAAAAATGTCAAAACGTTTTGGGTTTGGAAGGCATGAGAATACCACACCAAATTTATTCTCACTTTATATATATATATGTTAAATTATATATATACACATGTATATATAGAATATGTTTTACAAAATTTTTAAAAATTTATTACGCTGCAGAACAATTTCTATATATTTTCTAAAAGCCCAACATTAATAATAATCGACATATAACAGGTGAACTTGGTAAGTTGCTTGATTATATTTCACATTCATTCTATTTAGGGTTAATTTTAGTGCTTTGGTCTCTGAATTATACACTTTGTCTTATTTTGAACCATAAATTTTAAAACGTAGCAAATTACACCACTTAACTATTTAATTGATTTCAATTTGGCCCGTTTTAGCCTTTCTATCACTAAATCTATTAAATATTGACATAATTGAGACAATAATTTCACTTTTGGTCCCTACATTTTGTAGCTTGTCTCATTTTAACCCCTAAACTTTTAACTATAACAAATCACACTATTGAATTATGAAACTTGTCTCATTTTAGTCTCTTCTGTTACTAAATTTGTTAAATATTGATGAACTAAGCCCCATATGAATGGCCTTAATCGATTGGTTATAAAGTAATGATAGAGATTAGATTATAATCGAATTTTACGTATCTCATACTTACAAATAAGGAGTTTCATAGATAAATATACATTTTATTGACTTAAAATTAATAAGAATTTTGAGGTTTTCTTCAGTGATTGAGTCTGCTTAAGCAAAGTATTCATTAGTTTGTCCTTGGTATAATTTTCAACCGTAGGTTATAATTTAGTCTCTATGTGCTGTTTTTCTTACTTAGTAGACGTACTCGTATATCCAAGTGTTTTCCTTATTTGTTCATTTGTTCATTTTAATTTACTATACACAAACCCAACATAAGTCATATATAGAGAAAAGTGATAAAACTTCGTGAGGAAAAAAAAGAAATACTTTTTTTTTCAAAAAAATTATAAAAAAGAAAAAAAATAAAACTTATACAATGGAAAAGCAAAATTTAAAGATTTCTCCTTCAAAATATATGCTGAAATATAGAGCCAATAGTCAAAATGGTTATATGTCTTCATATGTTAATATTTAACTGATTTAGTAATGAAATGGTAAAAATGGGACGGGTTTCATAGTATAGGGGTATGATTTTTAAGTTTTAAAATTTAGGGCTAAAAGTAAAATTATTAACTCAAAATCCATCAATATTTAATGAACTTAGTAATATAAAGGCCGATATGGGACAAGTTTCAAAGTTTCTTGGCGTAATTTGTGAAAGGTCAAAATAAAACAAATTTTATAGTTCAAGAGCCAAAGTAAAATTAACTCTTTTGTTTAATTAAGAATCAGTGCCAAAAGGGTACAAAGGTTGCATTTTTTTTCCTAATAGGGTGTTTGGGAGCATTGTAACATAAAAAAGGCTTTACACTATAATAATCAAAAGTTTAAGTTAAACTAAGAATGTTAAACCCAAAGTAATCCTCTATATGATATTGGGGCCACCAAACTCTCGTTACCAATTTTGTAATAAACATGATTATATGAAAAAGGGTATAATATGATACTAATAGGTATTTTAATCCTACCAAAGGATTCGCCTTTTGTTTTCATGAAAATCAAAGAATTCACCTTTAACATTGTGTTGGCAAGGATAAAAAGTGGAGCGAATTTTTATGAGTGATTTTTGAAAGAAAAGAAAAATAAAGCAGTTACAAATTTTTGTGGGCATAAGAAGTGATGAGACTGTAAAAATATATATTTCTTAAGGTTAAATTTCATTATTTTGCATTGACATTTCTCGTTAAATCCTTTAATTAATAGCATTTTTGTGTTAATTGGTATTTTTATGTCTTAGTATGTAAATGTGTTTAAAATATGTTTTTAGTGTGGTTTTATGTTTAATAATATTTTTATTAATTTTTAGAGTCATTTTGGTATATTAAATATATGTTTAATTTGTAAATAATCAAAACCGTAAAAATAATATTGTGTGATTTTATTTTAAGCCTTAATATGTTTTATAATATGTTTTAAGTTTGTAAATGTTCTATAATATTTTTAGAAATTTTTAAAAATATTTTCAAGTTTTAAAAATTATATCCGTGTCAAAGTAAAAGTGACTGAAATTTTATAAGTTTGTAATTATTTTTATATGTTTTATTGTAAAATAAATATGTTTTTAATCATTGTAAATTTATGTTTGTGAAATAATTAATTTTAGTATGGTCATTTCATTTTAGATTTGAATTCTGGAGGAAAAACAGAGCAAAACGGTGCAAAAAGAGAAAAAAGGACCTCAAATGCACCAAAAAAAGGAATTAACACGTGGCATCACAGTAGCTGTCGGATTGCACACCCGAAATCATCTGGACCGTCCATTTGGTCCGTGCAGCACGCTCTATGAAACGCCGTCTTCTCAACCATGCGATTGTATTATCGTGGACTGATCTAACGGTCTTGAAGAAACCATTTACTCTCATGCCTGTTGACTTGATCTTACCCATTAATCTGATCTTGGTCATCGCATCCCACGATTCTCAATCGTCTATTATTTAATGCAGAGCACCAAATCACAAAGGAAAAAATGCAGACGCATAAGAAAAAGAAAAAAAAATAAATTTCAATCAACTCTATGCTGATGGTGGGAGGGGTAGCGGCTCATTGAACAAAGAAAAAGAAAAAAATGAATAAAAATAAATAAATAAATAAAATAATAAAATAATAAAAATAATTTTAAATAATTTTAAAATAGTAGTCTTTTGCTACTATAAATAGGGGGTTCTCCCCGCTCCTAAGCATTCCAGTGGGCTTTGGCCCCTTTCTTGTTTCATTTGTTTTTTTCTTCCGCTGTTGAGTTAGACTCAACAGTATCCTTTTTAAAGTGGAGATACAATTAACTCCCTCGACCTTATTAAAATAATAAAATAATAACTAAATTAATGTATAGATTTTAGTGAGACAGAGAGATGATCTTATATGTATAGTACTTTAGTATAAATTTTAGCTCTATATCTATTGTTTAATAATTATACTTTTATGGAATAAATTATATTTTTCAAGTTTTTAATAATTATTGTTAATGTTGTTATGCTGTCAAATTTTTACATAAATTCAGTTGTGCTTTCTTTATGTAATTTAATTATGTTGCATAATTAATATTAATAATACTAAAATCATGCATGTTTATTAAGTTGAGTTTCTACTGCATTATAGACATGGACTGGCATAGTAAATGCTAAGTAATTCTTAATTTATTATCAACAAAGGATGACATATTATATTCTTAATCTATATAATAAGACGAGGCGCTGCTAGAACTAACGTAATAATTTATTCCATTTAAATATATTAAATTTGTTTGGTTATTATCTTTTCTATTTTAAAATTATGTTAATTGTAATTGTAGTGACAATGATTATAGTTTTCATAATTAGTTCACCTAATCATTAGTAAAAGATGATTGTTTTGCTATTTTTTATAGGAAAACCCTTACTGCATTATGGCTTGGTATATTGTCGC
Organism: Artocarpus hirsutus; assembly: GCA_946598075.1. NCBI lineage: Eukaryota > Viridiplantae > Streptophyta > Magnoliopsida > Rosales > Moraceae > Artocarpus > Artocarpus hirsutus. The sequence continues at coordinate 26,167 of CAMOHE010050124.1, forward strand.
TTTAGGTTGACTTATAAAAATAGTAAAAGTGCTTGTAATTAATGAAAAAAGATATAATAAATCAAATTCTTTAGATAATTTTTAGTTAGAGTTAAAATTCCATATCAGTTACGTAACATACAAGAGATTCTCAAGGCTTCACCGTTTTAATTTTTTGCTTTAAAATTTTGAATTAAAAAAATCACAAAAATATTTATTTTACTTTAAACTTTGTTTTGAAAAACCGTTTGTTTTTTTTTTTTTTTTTGAACGTTTATTTTTAACAATCTTCTGAGTTATAAATTTCTCACTTCCCTGTGGATATGACAACCTTTCTATACTACAAATATCTGCTTTTTAAGAAACAAATTTGGACGACATGAGCAAGAAGAAGTGAGCTGAGATAATCATGAACACGGGCAAAATAATCTACACGTTAATATGCCAAAATTTAAGATAGGTTGATAAGCCAAACAAATAGGAGAATAAAAATTAATAGGTAAAAATTTAATATAGGTTAATAAATAAGCTAATCCACATTTATTAAATAATATAATGACAAAACTACCCTAATTTAGAAAACCCTAAGAATCAAAATACCCTAAATTTTTCTTTAAAAAAAGCCCCCAAATTCCTCTTTTTTTTATATATCTCTCATCTATTTTTTGCTCAAATCTTTTTCTTGTTCCAACATGTCGTCAGACCATTATGGTTAACCACCAGTGATGTAAAGCATTGCAACCACCGTCCAACATTAATGGTAAAGCTAGATCTTGGCTAGACAATGCAGCAGAGTTTACAATCTCTAACCTCAAGCTCAGTCTATGAACCCCAGCGTTGAGAAAGCAAGATGGAGACCTATGTGGTTTCACGTCACGACGCCATTGGAAGGATTGTGTTAGCCTCGTGTTGCCAATTTCATCATAGAGATTGCCAAGGCCATGTAAACATAAGGACTTGCATGATGACAGTGACAATTTGTCATTGATGCAGGAGATGTCGAAGTTCAACAGTGCCATAGAGAGCCCCCTGCATTCATTGTACGAACATTACTTGAGGACGTTTAAAAGTAAATATAAATTTACAAAATTTTGGCCTATTTATAAAAATTATCAAAATTTTGGCCTAATAATTTTTATCGCTATATTATCTTTGTTTAGTTGTTGTAGTTTCCTTTTTTTATAACATCTAATGCTTATTTTTCTTCATTTTGTTGTAAATTCTTCATTGGACATTTAAAATGGTGTGTTAGTAGTACAAACACTTTTAGAACAAGACTCAAGAAATAAATGTGCCATGGGCTAAATCTAACACCACATAATTTAGGGCAATTCATATAAATGTCACTTTTTTAACTCTATTTTTATTTATGCCACAAAACGTAAAAATTTCTTATACCATAAACTTAGTGCATGTCCCACCATGACATGTTATATGTCCCATTGGGATATTTTCTATCCATTCATGACACGTTGCGTATCCTTTCAAGACATATTGCTTGTCTCATTAGGATATTTTTGTGTTTCAATGGGACATTTTCCATCGCTTAGGGACATGTGCGTGTCCCATCAAAATATTTTGCATCCCTTCGAGACATTTTATGTGCCCTTTAGAGACATTTTTCGTATCGCTCCAAGACATGTTGTGTCCCTCTGTCATGATTCAGATTTCTAGTGTGCGGGACATGACCCTGTCAAGGCCAACCTTCTTAGCAATCAAGCCTTTCCAACAGACCTATGCACTCTTGTGTGTTTACATCCCGTCTCATGCCTTTGAAGTTTGCTCTCTATCAAAGTCTTCCATATAAGCACCATGGTTTGTTCCACATGCTGAGGATTTGAGCCCCAAACACTCACCCATCAATAAGCTTACAGGACTTTTCTAGACGCCTGCCACACAAGTGCTAGCCCAAAAGCATTTTCTTTGTAGTAGTAGCTATGACTTTGTCACTCAAGACTAATCGGCTTGTCATTTGTTTGATCCGTCCCAATCATAGGTGCAACTATTATGCACCAAGGCCCTAAGGGTTCTCCAAGCTCCTAGGCCAAGTCCCCAGACCAACATTCCCTAAATCTATTAGCATGCTAGACAAGCACATCTAATTTGACTCCATAGCCCAACAATAGGCTGACCGCTTAACCTGTCCTTCGTGTCTTGTTGATCATCAAGTCCTATGAGAGTGGTCGGACCTTAACCAACTCATGTTGGGCAGCCCGGGTGTCTGTGTTGCACCACGGGGCCCTAGCTTAGCTTGGCATATGCCTTATGTGAGGAACCCATCTCACGCTTGCGAACTTTGCTCATAACTGAGTCTTGTATAGAAGCATCATGGCTACTTCCACATGCTAAGGCCTTGCACCATGAACGCTCGCACACTAATAGGCTTACAAGTCTTCCCTTGATGCCTGCCACACGATTGTTGGCCCAAGAGCATCTTCTTTTAGTAGCACCTATGACTTCATGGCTCAAGCCAACTAACATGTCATCTGTTCGATTTGTCCTGATCATTAGTGCAACTCTTGTGCACCAAGGCCTTAAAGGTTCCCCAAACATGTTGCCTAAACAACTCTGATTTGACTCTACAGCCCCGCACTAGGCTTCCCACTCAATTTGCATTATCTCCTTCGCGTCACTGACCATTGAGTCCCATAAGTGTGGCCGAATGTTAAGCAACTCATGTGGGGCCGCTTATTGCCTACATTACACTATGGGACCCTAGCTTGGTCCATGTGCCCCCCGTGGGGAAAACCATATGCGCATCAGAAACACATGTCTAGCCTCTAGGTGATTAGGCCCATGCAATATCAGCCCCTATCGATATTTTCCACAAGACATCTTGACTTATGGAGACGCATGGCACCTTTATGGTTGCCCAAACACCCGGGTTCTGTGGGTACTTTTGGACCACTTGTGGCTCACTTTGCTCATCGTGCACTGAGGAGTGGTAGAAAGTTATATACCTAATGAATCCCCACATCGAGACCTTATTTTTATGCTCTGGCCATCCTAGAAGCAAGGTAGCATGACCCTAAAGGCCATCCCATAAGGCAACCTAGGGGAAACCAAAGCACCTCCCCCTAAAGCAATTAATGAGCTTTCTCCCTCCTGGAAAAAGGAGACATCAAAATCATGAGGAGGTATCATCACATCCTGACACCCTTCTTCACTCCATTGAGTTAATTCCCTCATTGACAAGACCACTCTTTCTTCGCCTTAATCTCAATTCAACCCCTCCAACAACTCTAAGTAACTACATGCATTGTCTCACTACTTTTGTAAAATCATACTATTGATGTTGACCTTTACTCGCCCCCCTTGGACTCGGCCTAAGACCCCATCATATGTTGACTACCCAAACTCAACATTTGAAGTTTTGTGTCTCTTCCACCTTCTTGACTCCACCAAGTCTAATTATTCTCCTTTCGAACTAAAGTAGCATTAACCCTAAAGCATTTACATCCACTGATGATGCCTACAACACACTTACATCCACTAGCTATGACGCCTAAGAATTTTTAATGCAATAATTAAGGATTTTGTTAAGTAAATTATGTACAAATTTTGCAAACTAAATTTTATGCTAAAAAATTTGTTAAGAATTTAAGGTATAATGTTGATGTCATGAGAATTATTGTTTAAATTCAATTTATAAAAAAATTCCATAAGGTGAAAATGGGATCTTTAAGATTATAGATCATGCCATAATCTCAAATAAAGAAGAAATGATATGGAAAAAATGCTAGAAAGCTTAATTATTGCACCATGTGTTGTAACAAATTTTAAGACACATACAATATAAGAAATACATAGTATGAGAAATTATGCAGTATGAGGAAAATGCAGTGTAAGAATTACACTGATAAAGTTATGTAGTATAAGAATTATACTAATAAAGTTAAACAGTATAGAAATTACACTACATGAAATAATACAGTATAGAAATTAGAGAATCTTCTAAACATTTTGCATTTTAGAGAGATGGTGTATTTCTAAATAAACTGTAACTTAGGCACCCTTTGGATTTTACATGATATTTATAAACATCCACCATCAAAATATATGTTACTGTCAAAAGATATCTCTGAAACAAGGCCTTTTTTCTGAAGAGTTATAATAGTTCAAAGATATCCTTTAGTTGACACCCTTTAGAAAATACGTGTATATTTGACCATTTAAATTTATTTTTATTTATTTATTATCATTTAAAAACTAAATAAATAATAATAAATAAATTAAAATAACATTCTTTCACTTGGTCAACATATATTTTCTAGATAACCAAAATCAACCAATCTCAAACTTAGGGAATAAACTTATGAATCATGGTGATAGTTTCTCTTATAAGGAGTATTATCTTACATGTATTTCAATGCATTATGTCCCTTAATACAAACTCATAAATGGTAACATAACTTAATGAATAAACCCTATATTTATTCTAAGTCTAACTTAATTGATTTTTCTCAAAATAATTGAATATATACACAACTAAATATGAGAAAACATCATAACTAAATAAGAGTTTCATAAAAATAACAAAATGTACGTACAATGAAATTCATATCATGGAACCAAGTCTTATTCATACTACATGATCCTTAAAAATCTTTCGTGGCATGCCTTTAGTTAAAGGATCGGCAATCATCAACTTAGTGCTAATATGTTCAATGGCCATTTTCTTTTCTTTAACATGTTCTTTTATAGCCAAGTGCTTAATGTCGATGTGTTTACTTTAACTACCGCTCTTGTTGTTTTTGGCCATAAATACTGTAGTTGAATTGTCATAGCACAATCTCAATGGCCTAGAAATAGAATCCACAATTCTAAACCCCGACATGAAACTCTTTAACCATACACCATGCAAAGTAGCTTCAAAATAAGAAACAAACTCGACCTCCATAGTAGAAGTAGCAATCAAAGTATGCTTCACACTCCTCCAAGATACAGCTCCACTAGCAAACATGAAAACATAACCAGATGTTGATTTTCATGAATCAACACAGCAAGCAAAATCTAAATCGAAGTATCTAATCACCTCCTGAATCTCAGTCTATCTATACATGAGCATGTAATCTTTAGTTCTTTGAAGGTATATCATCACCTACTTTGCAACTCTCTAGTGGTCAACACCTAGGTTACTCTAATATCTACCTAACATTCCAACAGCAAATGCAATTTCATGTCTTGTACAGACCTGAGCATACATTAGGCTTTTAACGGTTGAAGCATATGGAATGTTTTTCATTTGTTCCCATTCAAGCTCATTTTTTAGGTACTGGTTCAAATTGAACCTATCACCCTTCATAATGGGTGCTACACTTGGTGAACAATCCTTCATCTGAAATCTCTCTAACACCTTGTTAATATGGGTCTCTTGAGACAAACCCAAAATGCTTTGAGATCTGTTCTTATGGATCTTAATGCCAATGACATAAGATGCCTCTCCCATATCCTTTCTATCAAAGTTCTTTGAGAGAAATTGCTTCACCTCATATAGCAAACCTTTATTATTAGTTACAAGTAATATGTCATCCACATATAGCACAAAGAAACAAATCCTACTCCCATTGACCTTCTGGTATATACATTGATCCATGATATTCTCTTCAAAACCAAATGAAGATATAACATAATAGAACTTCATTTACCATTTATGAGAAGCTTGTTTCAATCCATATATGGATTTTTTAAGCTTGCAAACTAAATGCTCACCATCACTAGAGAAAAATCCTTTTGGTTGTTTCATATAAACCTCTTCCTCTAGATCACCATTAAGAAAGACCGTTTTCACATCCATTTGATGCAAATCCAAATCAAAATGGGCAACCAATGCCATAATAACTTGAAGAGAATCCTTTTTAGATACAGAAGAAAAGATCTTCGCATGGTCGATTCCTTCTCTTTGAGTGAATCCTTTGACAACGAGTCTTGCCTTGTGTCTTTTAATGTTGCCCAATAAGTCTTTCTTCATTTTAAAGACCCACTTACATCCAATGGCTTTTACATTATTAGGCAATTAAATGAGATCCCAGACTCTATTATATGCCATAGAATCTAATCCGTCTTTCATGGCACTATACTAAAAGTCATATTCCTTAGAACTTATGGCCTGTGAAAAAACCTAGCAAATAGACCAAGTGTTTGTCCATACTCAGTGTATCTACCGTAGTACTCTCCACCTCTATCTGATCTCACAATCTTAATTTATTTTCCGCATTATTTCTCTACTTCTGCTTTAAAGACTTTTAAAGCATCTAGTGCTTCATTTTTATTGTTAAGCAAGTAGAAATCTATATATCATGAGTAGTCATCTATGAAAGAGACGAAGCACCTTTAAGAGTACGTGTCCATCTTTGGACTACAAATTTTGCATGTATGATTTCCAATAAATCAGAACTCCTCTTGACACCTTTCTTTGACTTGCCAGTCTGCTTACCCTTAATGCAGTTCATTTAAGTATCAAAATCAGTAAAATCTAAAGTACTAAGTACTCTATCATTTACTAATCTCTCAATTCTCTCAATAGAGATATGTCTCAATCTCTTATGCGACAACATAAAGGATTCATCATTTACAACACATCGCTTAATGCCAGTATTTTCATGAACGTGTAGAGTAATATAATTGGCATCATTTTGTAAATTAAGACGAAAAAGACCATCAGACAAAGTACCACATCTAATAAAATCAAGTTCATAAAACAAACTGAATGAAGATTCTGAAAATTTAAAGGAATATCCAATTGATACAAGTCTAGAAATTGAAATTAAATTTCTAGAAAAACTAAGAATATAGAATGTCTTTTCCAAATACAAAACAAAGCCACTACTTAAGACTAGTTTGCATATTCCTACAACCTTCACATGTGAGTGCATCTTATTTTTAGAATAGATGTTTTGCCCACTTTCCACTGGCTTCCACAAGTCTTGTAATCCTTGTAAGGAATTGGTAACATGGATTGTAAAACTGGACTCAATCTACCATGTATTATATTTAACAACACTCATATTGGATTCATAATAGACAAGTGAGAATTAAGTACCTTTCTTATCAAGCCATTCCTAAAATTTAAAGTAGTTCTTCTTTATGTGCCATTTCTTCTTACAAAAGAAGCACTTGAACTCCTTCTTAATATCCAATTAGGTAGGAACCTTGCCTTTTCCCTTTTGCTTGGCCTGATGTTTCATCTTATTTCCTTTGTGTGAAAAATTTACTTTCTTTCCCTCTTTCATGATGAGTCTTCCCTCCTCCTGAAC